>JAKTRT010000036.1:0-128819 GCA_030579895.1 Sugiyamaella grinbergsii
CCGATCTCGGGAGGTCGGGAAGCCGAACAGTTAGTACGGCAGTGCAAATGGCAGTTGCTTATGGAGAAGGGTCTGGGACCTGACGATCAGCTGTCAGAAGTTCAACGTGAACTGGCAATTGTGTCTTGGTATAAGCAAGGAGCTATCTATTAAGCGTGGTGACAAATAGTGTCACAGCTGGCAATATAAACAGGATGCTTGAAATGGTCATGTGTTTTTTATTTAGCACTCGTATGAGCTTTTTATGCTACGGTACCCTGTCCTCTCTTGGTGTTAATACATATATGGTATATATAGTAACGACCTATTATATCTACTCTATTATGTCAAATGTCATTCGGGCCCTCCAATATCCAATTGATAATGCACACTGCCAGCCCATTGGCTTCAAAAGTGGTCTACAACGGCCGTCTCTTTACACCACGTTCTATGATGATACCTACCAGCTCACAATTATCCCGCTATACATGCTACTCTACGACCGAACCTACATAAATAAATGCACTCTGCATTATTATCTGTCGCTGTTTATTGTTAATTCTGTCCATAAAAACGCTTAACAGCCCCGGTCGTCGTTTAGGACTAGGTGCTGCTGCAAAAATAGCTGCATGATAGCCGACAATTATGACCCCTGAATGCGGCTTGATCGACAACTCTCTTGAAAATAACCCGAATAGGGAATTTTTTGGTGACGTAAAAGCGTATATATGGCAAAATGCCTGCATTGACGATCGACGTGGCTGCAGATTACTGTTTTCTATGGTGGAATTGGCTGTCAAAAGAGAACATATATAAATATCGCACGACAGTCGTAGAAGTGGCTTTTGTTTCCTCATTAACTGTCAAAAACAATCCTAGTCGCTCTCTTTTTTATCCACTCGTTTTTGCCCCTGAAATGACCAACTTTGCTTCTACTTTCTTCCTTTTGGTCTTGGTGACTTTTTTCAAACTGGCGCAAGCAGTGCCAGGCGGAGACTCTTACGTTGACCAGTACGATTTAGAGTTTTACAACGACTTTGCAGCTCAGAATGCCGAATATTATAACAAGTATTATAACTTCTTGGTTACCCATATTTGGGATATTCCTCTGACTTATACGCAAAAACTAAATGCTATCTTCGGTGGTGCTGATTACACAAGTATTATCGAAGCAGACGACGGACTCGCTACTGTTTTGTATGACATGGTCACTGAATTTCCTTGGTACAGTGATTATGCTGCGACCGCTACAATTGCTCGAAAGGATTTAGCTGCTCTTACTGACACCACTTCGGCAACACCAGCAGCAACAGCTACTACTAGTTCTACAAGTACTGCTAGGTCTACCTCTGCGAGCTCTTCCAGCTCTGTAAAAATTACCTCTACTTCTGCCGTTGGTGTAACGTCTACTTCAGAGTCTGTTTCAGTTTCCACTTCCTCGTCAAGTTCCGCAGCTATCATCATCACCTCTAGTTCGCCCAGCATCTCTACAATTACCGCTCCTCCCTCTACTCTCTCAATTATGTCCATTGCCATGTCCAGTTCTTCGAGTGCACTTCCTGTTTCGCTTGTCTCTTCTAGCGACAATTCCACTCTTATCCCAGTTGCTCAAAGTTCAACTGCTTCCACCAGTGGATCCACAATCGTTGTCATGGGTATTGTGCAATCAATAGTCGTTACCGCGCTGCTTGGCCTGTTTCTCTAAAAGCTTTACTATTCCATTTCTCTAGATTTTTTCCTTTCTTATACCATTTAATTTAAATATACTATACTTTTCATTATAAAGAAAGATTGTAGCTGTACGGACGATAGCGGTTAGGGCAATCGCCGATCTCTGAGACACCGAACAAGCCAGCTCCCAAATAACTAGCAAGACAAGGAGATATAGAGATGACAAGATCTTATTACCAATCATATCCGCTCGTTCCAGCTAAATATTTGTAATAATCATGATTAGATAATACGTTTACAGACCCGGGTACACGCCATCTGCTCTCTTGTCTACCACCTAAACCACGTCCCCGAGTACTTTTTCGACCCCCGGAACCTGTGACCCGGCACTTCGCCATCTGCTTTAACCTTACATAAGCGTTGGCTAACCTCATGGCTTACCCGGATAAAATATGAGCCTCTCGATGCTAGCCGTTTGGTTCCCGGCAAGGGTTGAATCGCCCTGAACCTTATATGTATATATATATATAAGAGGAAATGGTTTGATATTTATTCCTTTGTTAGACTAATATAAAAGATAATATATACTATCAATTGAGGATAGTGTGATATTGGTTTAGTCTTTGATTGTGCTTATTGTACTTTTGCTTATCCTCGTTGTGCCAGTTTCAATTCCTCGTTCCTACTTGTACTTATCACTCCACTATGGCTCTTCCTAAGAAGGTTGTTCTTGCAGTAACGTCATTCCATGGCCCATTCTATCCTGACGGGAAAAGTACCGGTGCCTTTTATGGAGAGGCACTGCATCCTTACGAAGTCTTCTCTAAAGCAGGGTTTGAAATTGTAATAGCGTCGGAAAATGGCGATTTCGGATTCGACAGTATCTCGGTTGCCGAGCCATTCTTGACTCCGGCAGAAGTCAAGATTTTTGAAGATAAATCTTATCCGCTCAATATTGCGTTTGCAAACATTAGTAAGGCGTCTGATTTGGACCCTAAGGATTTTGGGGTGTTCTACGCAGTTGGCGGCCATGGTACCTGTATGGATTTCGAGACTGCAAAGGACCTCCAAGGGCTGGGTTCTCATATATATCACAATGGAGGTGTAGTCGCTTCGGTATGTCATGGACCGGTGATTCTTGCTGGTATCAAAGATTTGTCTACTGGCGAGCTTCTTGCCAAGGGCAAGAATGTTACCGGCTTTACTGACCTTGGTGAGAAGTTATTGAAACTAGACGAGTTCTTGAAGGCGAACAACCATCCGTTCGTTGCCGAAACTTTGAAGAAGACAGGAGCTTTTTACACTGAACCCGAAGGTCCGTGGGACGATTATTCTGTAGCTGATGGCCGTCTCATCACTGGTGCCAACCCGGCGAGCGCTACATCTACTGCTCAGAAGGCGCTCGCTGCATTTACTGCTTAGTGATATTGGTTGGATACATCGATGGTTATAGCAGGACAGGCCTGTAGTTTTATTTAAATATATATATATACGATTGAATAATTTTCAGAAATCCGAACGGTTGTTAGGATGGCAGAGTGCGATTAGGTCGGGGTTGGGTAATTCTTCGTGGAGATTTACATGGCCCAATAATGGAAAATATATACTTTCAATTGGTCTGCAGTTTATCTAAATATATATATTCATACAATTGAATAATTTTCAGAAATCCGAAACCGTTGGTTAGGATGGCAGTGGCCGTTTAGATCGGGGTTGAGTAATGTTTCGTGGCCAAGCATTGTCACTATATACTTTTTTTTATATGTTTTTCATCGTAATAGGTATATCCAAGATGTCGAAAGAATAAGTTATCTGAGGGGATCGTGTTTTGGACTTTTAGGACCCCCTGAGAGCCTCCCACTTATAATCATAGACAGGGCCACGATAAAAAAAATAAGATCTGCAAAAGATAAGATATGGTCAAGGGTAACCGCCGATGTCATGGAAATGCCATTTTGCGACCTGGCTACCAGCTCGACTTGCAATTGCGCGGCCACTCATGGACATTCACTGATCACATATGTCGTATATCTAGACATTGATCTTCTTCTTGTTGGTGTAACTCAGGGGTCGATTACCTGCGTCTCCTTCCCCATCGTAGTGGTCGCTTCCAGCATAGATGTGCCGCGGTCTTGACTGCACGTCGATTACCTGGGCGTAAGATCAATATTATGCTCTTATCATACACTTGGGCAGGTCCGTCGTTGCTTATCAGCCACAGTAAAGAAATGGAATGAAAGGATGGTAGTGACTGCAAAATTGATGGTTACTCTATGTTATCCAGTGGTCTGCCTCGGACACTTTCAAGCTTTACGCACGGCGTTCGCTATTTACCCGTCTTTCGTTGGTTCTTAGGTACGGCGCCATCTAATTACTCCTCTTTCGTTAATATTTACGTATATCTGTCATGCGCCAAATCCTACCCAGTTCACCCAACTCCCGGCCCAGCCCTTACCCCCCCTCCCCATGTAATCGCCCCAACTTCTGCGCGGGCAGATTTGTGCAATCAGTTGAGTTTACCAGTCATTGGCCTTAGATAATGCACGTTAATTTTCTTTTTGTCTTTTGTAGACGCCGAAATCGGCGGGACGGTGAAAAATAGGTTATTGCTGATTGGGCGAAACTTTGGTCCGTATGCGATGTACGCTTTAAGATGATTTTGGCAGGCTCCTGTTAATTTTGGCAGACGTTTGAGTCCTGATGGCAGGGCTGGGCAGTTAGTTCGATCACAGCAGGCCCACGAATAAAGAAAAATTAACGCTCGAGGGTACGGACTGGAGGTCGCCCACTGTGGACCACGTCGGCCCGAGTCAAAATGGCCATTGATGGAGATTCGGCTGGTAATTGATTATCGACAATTGAACAATTGAACTTTTCTCGAGCGTCGCCTTGTGCGGTACTTGAGTGGTTCTACGTTACACATTGTATTCCATTTACTATATAAAAATACCATGTTCTATCAACACTTTTCATCATTCAAACCGCCGTCTCCTGCTATTCGTTTAGCCTGTCAATGCGAGCGGCATAGCTGAAAAACCCATACGCACGCACACAATGGGCTTAACAGATGTGTGACTCTTTGGTCTTTTCCAGCCCAGTCTGTGGTACTCACGTTTCTCCAGCCCTTCTCCGCTTTTTTTTTTTTTTTTTCTCTTCTCCGAGTACTTTAAAATGGTTTACAACCTATGCATTCCGCCGTCCGGTTTTTCCCCCGTTTTTTTCCGTCCACTCACACTGTCAGAATTACTGTGCTAGCCCGCCGGCTTGTCCTGTCGTTTACCCCCAAAAGCCTTTGCCCGGCCCTGCCTGCGTGATTGATGCATTGCTCCTGTCTGTATATGATATTCGGGTCTGCTCCGACGGTCTCCTCCCTCTCCCCTCCCCTGATTACGCCTGCACCGCTATCGGCTTAATCTATTCCTCGCCCAATTCTTCCTGCCCAGTCCTTCCTCCCATTACATTACACATCAACAAAACAGTCAACCTTACAGGGCGACATCGTCCCTAGTTGCCCGTCAGTCCTGCCGCCCACGACCCTGACTTGGTTCTCTCTTCCGCCGCCAACCACTCCCACACAGCGGAAGATCCAACCGAAATCTCGTACATAACTAAATACCAGCCAATACCACCCACACCACCACTCACATATTGTTCTAGTTAATATAATTAGTGGGAGATTCGTCAAATTTTTTTTTTCTGCTTTCATTTTTCCATTTTAGAGTTGAAGAAAGATTTTTTCGATTTCGGATTTTTTCTAGATTGATTTGTTTGGCAAATTGACTACCA
This sequence comes from Sugiyamaella grinbergsii, assembly GCA_030579895.1. Lineage (NCBI taxonomy): Eukaryota > Fungi > Ascomycota > Dipodascomycetes > Dipodascales > Trichomonascaceae > Sugiyamaella > Sugiyamaella grinbergsii. The sequence goes on from JAKTRT010000036.1 coordinate 5,437, forward strand.
CTTGAATGTAAGTATTGAGTTGGATTGACAGTGTTGATATGGCAGTGTTGATTTGGCGGTGTAGAAGCTGGCGATCATGGTAGTGGTAGTAGTGGTAATAGGAATAGCAGCAAGAACTGTAGTAGCAGTAATAGTAGTAGCAAGAACAGTAGTAGGAGGAATAGTAGTAGCAAGAACAGTAGTAGCAGTAATAGTAGTAGCAGTAATAGTAGTAGCAGTATTAGTAGCAGCGGTAGTGACAATATCACTTTCATTAACTGTGTTACTCTTGTACGACTGGCAGAAGCATGGTATGATGTAGAATCAAAGATCGTATCCAGAATTCCGTTTGTCGTTGTCTGCTTCGTCTTTCTGCTGTCGAGGAACCAAGGCCCTCTGTTCAAGTAATGGTGACCAGCACATGTATCAACCGTCGAACCAGAAAAGCCCAGGATCCAAGCCAATCAACTGAAAAGCTGCTCTACTACAAGCTACTATAATCCTATATCGCCATTCTCTCCCGTCTACTCTGCCTGGATTCTCTTTACAACCAGACCGTACTCGTTCGATCTATTCTACCTCCCCTTATCTCTCTCTATCTCTCCTCCTGACCGACGACTAACATTAGTAACAGTAAATTCATTCACTCGATTACTACAATTGCTGGGCCGAACGACAATCAACGCAAAGCCCAGAAGTAAACTACATCCGATCACATAGTGTGCTGCTATATACGGTACGAGCTATAAAGTGAGTAAAGAGACGTGAACCACTGGCGGCCCGAGCCTCGAATCTCATGCTAACATTGCCTGCCAGGTTGAAAAGTACACTCAAACAAGCGAATAAACGAAGAGACAAGTTTTTTTTTCCCTTTGGCGGTGGTTGATTCTCTAGATCATTGTAAGTATGACACACGGACGACAGCATGGGCCTAGCGATGACAACGAGGCAGACCTTATTGGGCAGATGGGATCGAAAAGATAATGCATTCACTGCATTGCATGGCGAACAGAAAATATCGCGGTGGTGGTGAGCGAGTCCGATTAGCGAATATTCCGCGTTGCGCACGTTCGCGAAGCGAACACAACCAGGTCTGGGCGGAGCCCAGCCGCCGGAGGCAGCCCGCGGCCAGCACCGCGCACTCCCCGTACTAACCGCCCAAGCAGCAATGGATAAGTTTGACAATGACGTAAAGGTCGAGGAGGAGGACAAGTACACTCCATACGAGTACCAAGATGGCCCGGAAAACAAGTCGTGGGCCGGGGCTCTGCCTATGAAGCAAGGGCTGTACGACCCCGAGTTTGAAAAGGACGCCTGTGGTGTCGGTTTCGCTTGTAATATCAAGGGCCAGGTGTCTCACAAGATCATTTCCGATGCCAAGAGCTTGCTGTGCAATATGACACATCGAGGAGCCGTTGGTTCTGATGCCAGAGACGGTGATGGTGCGGGTGTCATGACTTCGATTCCCCATAAGTTTTTCGTCAAGGAGTTTGAAAGAGAGCATGACTTCAAGCTGCCTCCTCTAGGCCAATATGCCGTTGGTAATCTTTTTTTCAAGAACGAGGAGCAGGTCTTGATCGAGTCAAAGGAAGGGTTCACTCGTATTGTAGAGAGCTTGGGCCTTCGACTGCTTGGCTGGAGATACGTGCCTAGAGACTCGTCGATTCTGGGTCCCGCTGCCTTGAGCAGAGAGCCTGTTATCTTGCAACCCATTGTGGTTCTCGAGTCTGCTTACGGCTCGTCCAATAGCCCTATTCCTGAGAACACGGACGAAAAGGTGTTTGAAAAGGACTTTGCCAACCGATTCGAGCGCCAATTGTACGTGATGAGAAAGCGTGCTTCTCACACCCTCGGCTTGAACAACTGGTTTTACATCTGTTCCTTGTCGAATAAGAACATTGTCTATAAAGGACAATTGGCGCCCGTCCAAGTGTATAACTATTACCACGATTTGGCCAATGTTGACTATGAAGGTCACTTTGCGCTGGTGCACTCGCGGTTCTCCACCAACACATTTCCCTCGTGGGACAGAGCCCAGCCTCTACGGTGGGCTGCTCACAACGGTGAAATCAACACCTTGAGAGGTAACAAGAACTGGATGAGAGCCAGAGAAGGTGTCATGGCGTCTTCCTTGTTTGGTGACGAGTTGGATTCTCTTTATCCTATTATCGAAGAAGGCGGGTCCGATTCCGCGGCTTTCGACAATGTATTGGAGCTCATGGTCATTAACGGCGTTCTGTCGCTTCCTGAAGCAGTCATGATGATGGTTCCCGAAGCGTGGCAGAACAACGAGGGCATGGACCCTAAAAAGAGAGCCTTTTATGAATGGGCCGCTTGTTTGATGGAGCCTTGGGATGGTCCTGCTTTGTTCACTTTTGCGGATGGCCGTTACTGCGGCGCCAATTTGGATAGAAACGGTCTACGTCCTTGTCGTTATTATATCACTGACGACGACCGGATGATTTGTGCTTCCGAAGTAGGTGTCATGGTCATTGAACCCGAGAAAGTCGTTCAAAAGGGCCGTCTCAGACCCGGTAGAATGCTTTTGGTCGATACTAAAGAGGGCAGAGTCGTTGATGATAGAGAATTGAAGAAGAAAGTAGCTGCTCGATTTGATTTCAAGGCCTGGATCCACGGTAATCTCGTTACTATGAATGAGTTGAACGAGAAAATCCAACGTTCAGACTTATTAATCCCTTCTGCTACCAGCACTCTCGACGACGTGTCTGTTCAGTCAGATCCTCGTTTGCTTGCATTTGGCTATACATTTGAGCAGCTCAGTTTGTTGCTGGCTCCTATGGCCGGCGATGGTAAGGAAGCTTTAGGATCTATGGGTAACGATAGTGCCTTGGCATGTCTCAGTACCCAACCCAAATTGCTGTACGAATATTTCCGTCAGTTGTTTGCTCAAGTTACAAACCCTCCTATCGATCCTATTCGTGAATCCATTGTCATGTCTCTTGAATGCTACGTTGGACCACAAGGAAACGTTCTTGAAATGAAGCCCAACCAATGTGACCGGTTGCTTCTCAAGTCTCCTGTTCTCACTCTAGAGGATCTCAGAGCTCTCATGAACTTACCCAAATTCTATCCTTCTTGGACCATTACCAAGATCGATATCACCTACCCGAGATCTGAAGGCCTGGCTGGCTATGAAACTGCTCTGGATAGAATCTGCAACGAGGCCTCTCTGGCCATTGCTGCCAAAAACAAAATCGTTATCCTTTCTGACAGAGCTGTTAGTGCCGATCGCGTCGCTGTATCTGCCCTGGCTGCTACCGGTGCTGTCCATCACCATCTTGTCCGCCAAAAGAAACGTTCTCGCGTCGCCATCCTTGTCGAGACCGCTGAAGCAAGAGAAGTTCACCATATCTGTGTTCTTGTTGGCTATGGTGCTGACGCCGTCAACCCCTACCTTGCTATGGAGTCTCTTTTGAAGATGAACCGTGAAGGACTTCTTAAGAGTAACCTTTCCGACGATAAGGTCATTGCCAACTACAAGTATTCCATTGATGGAGGTATTTTGAAGGTCATGTCTAAGATGGGTATTTCCACTTTGGCATCCTACAAAGGAGCGCAAATCTTCGAGATCCTCGGTATTGACAATGCTGTCGTTGATAGATGTTTTGCCGGAACCGCTTCTCGTATCAAGGGTATTGGTTTTGATTACATTGCCCAGGACACGTTCTCCCTCCACGAAAAGGGATATCCTTCTCGTGAGACTGTCAAGCCGGTTGGTCTTGCCGAGTCTGGTGAATACCACTGGCGTGATGGCGGTGAAGCGCACATCAACGATCCTTCAGCAATTGCAAACATTCAAGACGCTGTTCGAAACAAGAATGAAAAGGCCTATGAAGCTTATTCCAAGAAAGAGTATGAAGCAGTCAAAAACTGTTCTCTTCGTGGTTTGCTCGACTTTGATTTCGAGTCGTCCACTGCCATCCCTATCGACCAGGTCGAGCCTTGGACTGAGATTGTCCGCAGATTTGTTACCGGTGCTATGTCTTATGGTTCCATCTCTATGGAATCTCACTCTACCTTGGCAGTAGCTATGAACCGTCTCGGTGGTAAATCCAACACTGGTGAAGGTGGTGAAGACGCCGAGCGATCGGCGGTCTCACCAGACGGGGATACCATGAGATCGGCTATCAAGCAAATTGCTTCTGGTCGTTTCGGTGTCACTTCATACTATCTTTCTGATGCCGATGAGCTCCAAATCAAAATGGCTCAAGGTGCCAAGCCTGGTGAAGGTGGTGAGTTGCCTGGTCATAAGGTTTCGCAATCCATTGCCAAGACTAGACATTCGACTCCTGGCGTTGGTTTGATTTCTCCTCCTCCTCATCACGACATTTACTCTATTGAGGATCTCAAGCAACTCATCTACGATTTGAAGTGTTCCAACCCTCGATCAAGAGTATCAGTTAAACTTGTATCTGAAGTCGGTGTTGGCATTGTTGCCTCTGGTGTTGCCAAGGCCAAGGCTGATCATATTTTGATTTCTGGCCACGATGGTGGTACTGGTGCTTCCAGATGGACCGGTATCAAGTATGCTGGTTTGCCTTGGGAATTAGGTCTTGCTGAAACTCATCAAACCTTGGTTCTCAATGACCTAAGAGGTAGAGTTATCGTTCAAACTGACGGTCAAATTAGAACTGGCCGTGATGTTGCCATTGCTTGTTTGCTAGGTGCTGAAGAATGGGGTTTTGCTACAACCCCCCTTATCGCCATGGGCTGTATTATGATGAGAAAGTGTCACTTGAATACTTGTCCCGTGGGTATTGCTACTCAGGATCCTGAACTTCGAAAGAAGTTTGAAGGTACTCCCGAACATGTCATCAACTTCTTCTACTATATCTCCAATGAATTGCGTGCTATCATGGCCAAGCTTGGTTTCCGTAGCATCAATGAAATGGTTGGCCATGCTGAAAAGTTGAAGGTTCGTGAGGATCTTCGTAACATCAAGACTGCCAATATTGACTTGTCTCCTATTCTAACTCCAGCTCACACTCTTCGTCCTGGTGTGGCTACTAGAAATGTCCGTAAGCAAGATCATCGTCTTCACGTCCGTCTTGATAACAAGCTCATTGACGAATCTGAAGTCACTTTAGAAAAGGGATTGCCTGTTCGTATCAATGCTGAAATTGTCAATACCGATCGTTCTTTGGGATCCACTTTGTCTTATCGTATTTCCAAGCGATTTGGTGAGCAAGGTCTTCCTGATGATACAGTTCATGTCGACATTACTGGTTCTGCTGGTCAATCGTTTGGTGCATTCTTGGCTCCTGGTATTACCCTTGAATTAGAGGGTGATGCCAATGATTACGTCGGAAAGGGATTATCGGGTGGTAGAATTGTTATTTACCCCCCGAAGAACTCTGTATTCAAGGCTGAGGAGAACATCATCATTGGTAACACGTGTCTATACGGTGCTACTTCTGGTGCTTGTTTCTTCCGTGGTATTGCTGCTGAGCGTTTTGCTGTTCGTAACTCTGGAGCAACTGCTGTTGTTGAAGGTGTTGGTGATCACGGTTGTGAATACATGACTGGTGGTCGTGTGGTTGTTTTGGGTAGCACCGGCCGTAACTTTGCTGCTGGTATGTCTGGAGGTATTGCTTATGTTTTGGATATGGCTCAAGAGTTTATCAACTCGGTTAATACTGAGATGGTGGAACTTAGTCAAATCACCGATCCTGCTGAGATTGCCTTTGTTCGTGGATTGATTGAGGATCACCGTCATTTCACCGACTCTGAAGTTGCTGACCGTATCTTGACTGATTTCAACCGTATTCTGCCAAGATTCGTCAAGGTCTTGCCATCAGATTACAAGAGAGTTCTTGAGGCCGAAGCTCGCAAACTCGAGCAAGCCAAGCAATCTGAAATCAACGGATTCTTGCATCAAATTAAGGAAGATCCTGAAGCTGATGTCACCAATGGTGAAATCAAAAAGATCAAGGCTCTTTCCAGAAGTACCACACCATCTCCCGCACCTCCTCATTTCCACAAACCAGCTGAACCAAAGGTTATCGATCTTGAAGATACTATCCTAGACCACAAGGCCGAAGAGCAGAAACCCAAGACTCCTTTGGACAAATTACACGGCTTCACCAAATATAAGAGGCGAAATGAAAAGTATAGAAATCCTCATGATAGAACCAAGGATTGGGCTGAGATCTCCAACCGTCTTACTAAAGATGAACTTAAATTCCAAACCGCCAGATGTATGGACTGTGGTGTTCCATTCTGTCAATCTGATACTGGTTGTCCTATTTCCAACGTCATTCCTAAATGGAATGAGCTTGTTTTCAAGGACAGATGGTTTGAAGCGTTCCAAAGATTGATGATGACCAACAATTTCCCCGAATTCACTGGTCGTGTATGCCCTGCTCCTTGTGAAGGTGCCTGTGTTTTGGGTATTAATGAAGACCCCGTCGGTATCAAGAGTGTTGAAGCTGCCATTATCGACCACGCTTGGGAACAAGGGTGGATGGCACCTCAGCCTCCTTCTGTCCGTACTGGTAAGAAGATCGCAGTCATTGGATCCGGTCCTGCTGGTTTGTCTGCTGCTGATCAACTCAATAAGGCTGGTCATACCGTCACTATTTATGAACGTGCTGATCGTGCTGGTGGTTTGTTGATGTACGGTATTCCTAACATGAAGCTTGATAAGCGCATTGTCCAGCGAAGAGTGGATTTGATGATTGCTGAAGGTGTTACTGTGCTTACCAACGTAACTGTTGGTGAAGATGTTACTATGGACGAACTGAAGGCTTCGAATGATGCTGTGATTGTAGCAGTTGGTTCTACCATTGCTCGTGACTTGAAGATTCCTGGTCGTGAACTCAATAACATCAAATTCGCTATGGAATTGCTCAAGTGGAACACCAAGTCGTTCCTCGATGGCACTTTAGAAGACGTTCGTCCTTTGATCGAAGGCAAGAACGTCATCGTCATTGGTGGTGGTGATACTGGTAATGATTGTATTGGAACTTCTGTTAGACACGGTGCTAAATCTGTTGTCAACTTCGAACTACTACCTAATCCTCCTGCTGCTCGTGGTAAAGATAATCCATGGCCTCAATGGCCCAGAATCTTTAGAGTTGACTATGGTCATTCCGAAGTTCGCGCACATTATGGTAAAGATCCAAGAGAATACTGCATCTTGTCGAAGGAATTTGTTGGTGATGAAGAAGGAAATGTCAAGGGAGTCAAGACAGTCCGTGTCGAATGGAAACAATCTGATAGCGGAGCTTGGCAAATGGCCGAGGTCCCCAACTCGGAGGAATTCTTCCCTGCTGATCTTGTTCTTTTATCAATGGGTTTTGTTGGACCAGAGGCTCAAAATCTCGAGGTTCAACGTGATCCTAGAGGCAATATTGCCACTACTCCTTCCGGCGGTAACTACTTTGTCGGAGATAATGTTTTCGCTGCTGGAGATTGTCGTCGTGGTCAATCTTTGATTGTATGGGGTATCCAAGAAGGTAGACAGACCGCTCGCGATGTCGACCAATATCTTATGGCCAATACACGTCTCCCTGGTAACGGTTCTATTGAGAAGAGATCGTTCAACCTGTTGCAGGCTGAGTCACAACAACAGGCCATTTCTGTCAAGTCATAAAAGAAAATCATAAAGAGTCATTAAAAAAAAATTGGTAAAATAGAGAAATATATAAAATATTTGATGGACTTTCACTTCCTTGTTCTTGTATAAAAGATTTATTTGTTTGTTATCTGAATATATGATATGATATATAAATATGTTTTGTAGATTTTGATTAGAGGACGAAGTGAAGACTGGGTTAGCAAGTAATATAGCTGGATGTTTAGCCGCGCCATCCATGAGCAGCGGATTTCGAAGTCAGGTAAAACCTTATCTCTCCTCTCTTCATCGTACACTGGCTATATCGTTCTGGTTGAGACACAATGGCGGGAATAAAGTCTAGCGAGTATGCTAGGGAGCTAGATAATAAGTTTCCTTCTTACAAAAATGAGTTTGCCGTTCCTACTTTGGGCTCGCTGGGCCCCAATATCACAGGCAAGTCGGCCTCCGCATCGTCCGATGCTGGCAAACCGTCTTACTACTTTTGCGGAAACTCGCTTGGATTAATGCCATTGTCCATTGAAAAGGCCGTGATGCAGGAAATCGATGCCTGGAAACAGAGAGGAGTGGTATCTCATTTCGACCACCCACATGCTGAGCCCTGGGTCTCTATAGACGATCCAGTTGTTCCATTACTGGCACCTCTCATAGGAAGTGAGGATACTCCTTCGGAAGTAGCGATCATGAATACTCTGACTGGTAATCTGCATACCATGCTCACTACCTTCTACCGTCCTACAGCAACTAGGTATAAGATTCTGTTCGAACAGAAAGCGTTTCCGTCTGATACATATGCGTTCCAGGGCCAGGTCCAATTGCATGGATATTCCATTGAAGACGGTTTAATACCGTTGGCACCTCGAGAGGGCGAATACACTTTACGGACTGAGGACATTTTGGCAGAAATTGAACGCAGCGGCGACTCAATTGCTGTTATCATATTCTCCGGTATCCAGTTCTACACGGGGCAGTTGTTTGATATCAAAACCATCACAGCGGCTGGTAAAGCCAAAGGATGCGTAGTCGGCTGGGATCTGGCCCATGCCGTTGGTAATGTGCCTATGAGATTACACGACTGGGGCGTAGACTTCGCTGTGTTCTGCACTTACAAGTACCTCAATGCTGGACCCGGTGGAATCGGTGGCATCTTTGTACATTCAGACCATTCGAACGACCGTCGTCCACGATTAGCTGGCTGGTGGGGAAACAATGCTGCCACTAGATTCCAAATGGCCGACGATTTCGACCCTATAGTCGGAGCATATGGCTTCCGGATGTCTAATCCGAGTGTGCTGAATACCGTTTGTCTAGGAGAAAGTCTTAAGCTTTTTAAAAAAGCTGGTGGCATGAATGCACTGCGTGTTCGAAGTGTCTCTCTAACTGATTATTTATACAAACTCTTGATCCAATCACAATACTACGTCCACCCCGACCAATCCGCCAAAGTCTCTTCTCCCTCCTTTACCATAATCACCCCATCTGACGCTGATCAACGAGGAGCTCAGCTTTCGCTTTTGTTCCTTCCAATTGGCTCCGGTAACATGCAAAAGGTGTTCACGTATTTCGAACACCACGGAGTAATTGGCGACGAGAGAAAACCAGACGTCCTTCGTCTTGCTCCAAACCACTTCTACAATACCCACGAAGAGGTGCTGACGGTTACCCAACTGCTTGATTCAGCGTTGGAGAGTATTTGATGCGACTGCCTCCGGCAGCTGGGCTCTGCCCAGACCCGTAGGTCTCGCTTCGCTCGATTTTGTATGTATTAGACTTTTTTTTTTAGACATTATTTCTGTTCGTTATCCTTGTCCCATTGCTCTTTCCAGGCCGTTATCCGCTCAACGTTCGAGTCCATCTGGTCAACGTCGTTGCTTTCTAGCTCAATGACTATCTCTTCGGCGTACCCTTCTTGTGCTTCGTCTAGGATCACTTGCATTATCTCCGCATCTATGTTCTCCTCGATCTTACTATCCGTATAACCACGCTTTCTGAGTCTGTCATATAGAATAGTGTTATCAGTACGTAATACGACTACCAGGTCGACAAGTCTCTCGGGGAATATATCACATACATGCCAGTCGATAATCAACCCTCCCTTTTCTAAGTCGTCTTCAATTGCATCCATAACTTTATCTTCATCCACAATATGACTCTTACGTTCTTCGTCATACCCATCATAACAACCTCGCTCTTTAGCAATGTCATTAATCGAAAAGAGCTTCAGATCTGGCAGTAGGTCGGCAAGTGCCTGAGCATGACTAGACTTACCAGTACCCTGATTGTATGTTAGGTTCTATACTACAAAGAAACGTCCAGCGGAAAGACGAGCCGTGAATGTCCGCCAAAGCAGTACTTACGGGAGTACCAGTGATTACGATATTTACTTTTCTGGCCATTCCTACTAGACTATCGACTAATTACCAAGTCAATTGATGCTTGGGTTGGATCTACGATAGTGAAATTTATTTCAGGTTAAGGTCTATGAATCTCATGCAATGAGATAAGATAGAACGATTCTAAGTAGAAGCGGCGGGTGCGGCGACGGATGAAATTTTGTCCTGCGAAACAGTCCATGGCACAATTCATACTGCGCACAATAAGACGGTCAGTTCCCAGCCAAAAGTACCTGCAGCAAACTTGATAGTAGGAAACGCAAAAAAAAAGCCGGGCCATTCGATTCACATTTCATGGCAATAAAGTTTTACAGGAAGAAGTTGATTGCGATACAAAATGAATAGGCAAGGTATGTTAGACATGGGACGGTGATAAGGACGACGGATGGTTGGTTTATCCAGTAGACATGTGTTTCATTCTTGGCCTATTGGCTCGTTTCTCCTCTTCGTCTCTTTCTCGAAGACATTTCTTCAACACCCAAGACGGCCACTAACGACATTTATAGGACGTCCAGTGGGACTTCAGCAACCTCCACCGCAGCGAACGATTCTGACTGCGTATAGTCGAGGAGGAGCAGCACCAAATGGCAAACAGAGTATGTTGGATGTGTCGCTACGGATCAGAGGGATGGTTTGCTATCTACCTATCTATCTGAGACAAAGTCTGTGAAACAGAAATATATGCTAACAAGAATCTTGTAGTTTTCAATGGCCAGCCTATTCAATCACAAACAGGAGGCCCTCTGCCTCCACAGCAGCAGCAGCAGCAGCAGCAACAGCAGTTATGGGGACAGGCAGCAGCAGGTGTGAATAGCAGCCCTAGTCGCCCGGGGATGTTTTCACAGAATTCAGGACCAGCTCCTTTTCCAACTGCCGTGTCAGTAGCTGCCACAGGAGCGCTTCACCAGCAACAGCAGCCTGGGTCCGGAGGTCCAGGTTCAGCTACTGGAAACGCTTCTCTAGACCTATCGGATTTCCCAGCCCTCGGCTCAGCGGTCGGGTCTCAGATCCCTCAGTCTGGTTCATCACAACCACCACAGCAGCCACAAGGATTTGCTCAAGTAGCTAGAAACGGCACGCAATCTCCTGCTCCGCCAGGGCTTCAAGGGCGATCTTCTCAACTGGTACAGCAGCCCCCACTGTCATCTGAACCCCATGAAGATTTTCCCGCGTTACCAGGGATGAAGGTAAGCATCAGAAATAGCTCCCCTTCCCCCCCCCCTCTATTTCCCAGTCGATACAATAATCTAACAATAGAATAGTCAGGTCAGGGCGCTACCCAACAGCCACTTCTTTCAGCCGAAAAGCAATGTAAGTATATTGATATATGACCACTCCCATTCAAGTTTACTAACATTGTGTGCCTACAGCCGAGATGGACAAGTATGGAATGAACGGCTTACTGGGAGTTATTCGCATGGAAAACAATGATCAAACCACTGTAGCCATTGGCAACGATCTAAGGAATCTGGGTCTCAATTTCAACCCTACTGAGTAAGTAACACGTCTTGGTCACTGGTTGTTTATTTCTTTATTCTAACTACTTAAAAGTGAACCATTATCGAAAATGTTCTCATCTCCCTGGATCGAAACTTCAAAGCACAAAACCATCCCCGAATTCCGACTACCACAGAGCTACGAAGTGTCGTCTGCAGTCCCTCAACAACAAAAAATCCAAAACCTAACCGAAGAGACGTTATTTTATATGTTTTATACCATGCCTAGAGATAGTATGCAAGAAGCAGCGGCCGTGGAGCTGACGAACCGTAATTGGAGATATCATAAAGAGCTTAAACTGTGGCTCACTAAAGATCCATTAAGCGAACCCGTTCAACAAACGGCTCAAGCAGAAAGTGGCATCTACGTCTTTTTCGATCCCAGCACTTGGGAGAAGATCAAGAAGGAATATGTTTTATATTATCCAGATATTGCTTAAGTAAATAGAACTTACTTTTTTTTTTTCGATTTGGGCCGTTTCGATAGGCAGCTAAATTGCTATATAGTTATTCCACCAAAAGTGACTGAAGCTGTTCCTTGATAACGATAGCGGTTAGGGTGGCCGTTCCTATTTAGTCCGGTAGTACCCCTGAATTATCCTTTCGCGAGCTGAGAGGAGCAAGCTCTCAAGCGTTTGTCTTTATCACAGATCAAAGTTGTACAGCAAGCTACGCCACATGGCAACGACAAGATAGAGATGTATTAGACGTCACCACAGACATGTATTATGTAGGTGTCTATGACAAAGTTGACGACGCGCCAGCACCTTAACTATAAATATATTGGCATATCCCCATTTTATCTCAGACCTACAGTTTTGACTAAATAATGGTAAAATTCGAATCTATTTCTACCTTCCGACGCGGAAGAGGATCTGACGCAGGAATCGTGAATATAGACTCCAATCTTCCAGTAGCTGTCGTTCCAGTAGCTACACTTCGGGGCCCTACTATTCCAGGACCGTCGCGGCCCGAGGTTATTCCAACTAATATGAATATACCCGATGATATAATTAAAGTGTTTAATACGGCAGTCAACAAACCACAATTGATAGTTGAAATCACAAACACCCCTCTAACTAATATATTTGATCTTATGAGATTTGGCTGTGAGGTTCCAAGTAGCTCGTTCAACAATTTCACTATATTGGAGAGCTTTGTAAAGTCCGAAGATGGCCAATCTTTTGTTACCAGGCTGCTATATAACATTGGCTATAATCCGCCGTGGTGCCATATTGCAGAGAAATTAACATGGGGAGGAACCAACTTGAGGATCATGAGTCTACAGTTCTCATTCGACGTTAGTGAGCGGCATATGAATTACTTAGCCCAGGAGCTTATCCTTCGCATGGGAGGAGGATCCAATGTTGAATTCTGGCGAGCGGTTTTCAAGCTGGCGTTCTGGAGCTACAAGCTTATTTTACAGAAGCGAGCCGAGGGAGACATCGGTAGCACCAGTTTCTTCACTGTTGCTCAAAAGGTCGAACAAGCTAATAGCAATAATACTGTCGAGGAGACTAATGAGAACCCGCCGAGCCCGCATTCAGCCTCGCCCGAGCAAGTACAACTGCAGCAGTAAATATACCTGTCAATCAATATCCGTCACCGCATCTCACGCGAGCTTACTACGCGGATAGTATCACACGAAAGAGCTACAACCACGTCCATAGCTGAAAATAAAGAATCCCTTGCTATCCATCTACCCCCCCCCTCCCTCGCGAAGCGAGGACAACGGGTCTGGGCAGCGCCCAGCCGCCGGAGGCTCCCCAGCACCCTAGCACCCCAGCACCCCAGCTCCCCAGCTCCCAAGGGGCTCCCCTACGCCGTGCGATCGGCGCGGGCTATAAAAAGAATCTCTTGTTGTTTTTTTCCGGTTTCGGGGTGTGGCTATTTTAGGTTAAACACCGACACGCGAAACATGCGAACGAGAGCGGCAGCTGAAAACAGGCAAATTTATAAACAGAAAAACATGTGAGGACGTGCGTTGATACGACATACAAACACGCGGCTTGAGGATTTTTTTTCACGCCCTGCCCTGTTTAGATGGTATAGCTTTTGTTTACGGAGATTAGAAGGATTAGCCAGTTAACGACGTTTGCAAATAGTCGTCGGCACACGGTCGTTTTATATCGCAGAGAATCCGCAAAACAGCTGTTCGTGGCTGCTCGATCGTGTATTTCAAGACAGAGGGACCTTTTGACATTTTCGAGCCTTTTATTGATAGTATATTTGCATTAGAGTGAGTAAGCAGCGCTTCGACTTCTAGTCTCACCACAATCTGGAAACTAACCGTATTCTAGTGAATCACTCAGGTTCTTTTGGACGGGGCGGAAATGGAGGAAACGCCAGAGACGCAGGCAATTATGAAGCTTTTGATGAAGAGACAGACTTCGGTAGCCCCGGACCTATGCCTAGGCAACTGCCTAAAAGCTCGTCAAATGCTACTTTTGGACAGGTCACGGACTATGAGGGTGTGGTTGGCAGAAAGAAGTCGCTAGTAAGACCAGAACGATCACGAATCGACCCAGATCACCGGCAATATCATTACACACAGGTAGCTGCTCAACAGGCGGGCCGAATCCACGTCCAGCCAGCTGCTTCGGGAGTGGATCCTGTCGTGTATGAGCAACAGCAGCAGCAACAGCACACAAAAGATATTCCCATGACCGAACTGAACCGCCAACGAGCCGTAGACGAGAAAGCCGTCAATAATGGTGATTACCAACAAGACGACGTTGTGGATACAAAAGGCGGTCGCAACGTCTACGGACTAAACGACGAACAGGATAACGGCGCTACTTATAACCAGTATAACCAAGCGAATCCTTATTCTGACGGTGGTAACAACGACTTTGTATATAACCCATATGGTGTCAAGAACGAAGTAGACCATTATGGCGCATCCAACTTGGATGATAGCGATTTACCCCAAGACCAGCCTCTAAACAGTGTTGGTGGTAACCCCGGTGGTAGTGGTAATGGTGGTGACGAGAATGCCAGAATGTCTCGCAACATGTCTGAAAAAAAGCAACTGAACAAACCTCTTCCGGGAGTGAAATCGGGCCCTTCTTTCTGGCACGCCTATTGCCGTATCATCACTTTCTGGGCACCAGCTCCTTTGCTCAAGCTATTCGGCATGCGCACTAAAGACCGCCAAATGGCTTGGAGAGAGAAAATCGGCCTCATCACCGTCATTATGTATGTTGCAGCGTTCGTTGCCTACCTCACGTTCGGTTTCACCACCACTGTCTGTAACAACAATCTCGTTCGTATTCGTAATAATCAAGTAAATGCAGGCTTCATCATCGTCAACGGCCGCGCCTATGAAATGGACAAATTCAGACATCCCGCCGCGGCCGGGATCCCAAACGACACAAACATCCTCTACGACCCTATCAATGCTGCTGGTATGGATGCTTCGTTTCTGTTTCAGAATGTCAACGGCAACTGTAAAGGGCTCATCACTCCCAAATCCGATAGCTCCATTCCTCACGACAGCGAAAACAATCTCGCGTGGTATTTCCCATGCCAATTGTTCAGTCAAAATGGTACCACCCAGCCTAACTTTACATTCCCTCATTATAACGGCTACGCTTGTCACACTTCTGGCAAGGCCCGTCAAGAATACTTTGCCATGGATGCTTCTGCAGAGGTGTACTTCACTTGGAATGACATTCGCAATTCCACTAGAACGCTAGTGGTCTATAATGGTGCAGTTCTTGATCTTGCTCTTCTCGACTTTATTGACTCCAAAAACTTGAATTATCCTTCCGAGTTCAAAACCCTGCAATCTGATAAAACCATCCATGGCGTAGACGTTACGCAATTAATGTCTCATGGGCGAGATGGCCAAATCGCCAAATGCTTATCTGAAGTCATCAAAGTCGGCTCCATTGATACTGAAAACATTGGTTGTATTGCTTCTCAGGTGGTACTATACGTCTCTTTAGTCTTTATTATCGGTTTAGTGGGCATCAAGTTCCTATTCGCTTGTTACTTCAAATGGTTCATTTCCGGACGTCAAGGTGCCTTCTACATGGACAGAAAAGAGCTGGAAAGACATAATGAGCAAATTGAAGATTGGTCAAACAACATCTACTCCCAGGGCCCAATCAAAAATGCTAATCCTGCTCCTCGTAGAAAAGACCGCACTCCTAAATACAGCACCAAGTCTCATGATAAAGCTACTGCTCGTCAAAGTGTTACTATGATGTCTCAAATTCCCGTTACGTCGACTTCTAAGCTGGTCCATGGTGGGTCCATTTATGGAATCAACTCTGCCAATGGTGGGTCTAGAAACTCGTTCTTAATGAATAACGCTAGTAACGACATGATAGCCGATCGGTCCTTCTTATCAGGCGATACATCTTATCGTGGTGCTGGTGGTCTCATGCTAGACGAATCCGAATATTCAGACTATCCTAATAACAACGGCGGTATGGGCACTACCACTGACGAACAACAATCTTATGCTGGAATGGGCAATTCTTACGACTACATTGTACCTCAACCACCAGTCGATTATCAACCATTTGGATATCCTCTTGCCCATACGATTTGTCTCGTGACCGCTTATTCTGAATCTATTGATGGTCTTCGAACGACCTTGGACTCTATTGCTACTACTGACTATCCAAACTCTCACAAGCTTATTCTAATTGTCTGCGATGGTATGATTAAGGGATCTGGTAACGACATGTCTACTCCTGAAGTTGCCTTGTCAATGATGACTGATTTCGTTGAACCTGCTGACGAAGTCAAACCATACTCGTATGTTTCTGTTGTTAGTGGTTCCAAGCGTCATAATATGGCAAAGGTGTACTCTGGATTCTATAAATATGATGACAGCACGGTGGACACATCTAAGCAGCAACGTGTTCCAGTAATGACCATTGTCAAATGTGGCACTCCTGCTGAAGAAGGTACTGCAAAGCCTGGTAATAGAGGAAAACGTGACTCGCAAATCATTCTCATGAGTTTCCTCCAAAGAGTGATGTTTGATGAACGCATGACTGAACTTGAATTTGAAATCTTCAATGGTGTTTATAAAATCACTGGTATAGCTCCTGATTTCTATGAACTTGTACTCATGGTGGATGCTGATACAAAGGTGTTCCCTGATTCAATTACTCATATGGTTGCACAAATGGTTAAAGATCCCGAAGTTATGGGACTATGTGGTGAAACTAAGATTGCTAATAAGAGAGAATCGTGGGTTAGCATGATCCAAGTGTTTGAATACTTTATTTCCCATCATCAAGCAAAGGCTTTTGAGTCTGTTTTCGGTGGTGTCACTTGTTTGCCTGGTTGCTTCTGTATGTATCGTATCAAAGCACCTAAAGGAGACGACGGGTTCTGGATTCCCATCCTCGCTAATCCTGATATCGTTGAACGTTATGCTGAAAATGTCGTAGACACGCTTCACAAGAAGAACTTGTTGTTACTTGGTGAAGATCGTTTCTTGTCGACTCTCATGCTAAGAACTTTTCCCAAAAGAAAACAGATTTTCGTCCCCAAAGCCGCTTGTAAAACCATTGTTCCTGCTGAATTCAAAGTCCTACTCTCTCAGAGAAGAAGATGGATCAACTCCACCGTTCATAACTTGATGGAGCTAGTTCTTGTCCGCGACTTATGTGGTGTCTTTTGTATTTCCATGCAGTTTGTTGTCTTTGTCGATCTAGTATCTACTCTTGTTCTTCCTGCCGCTATCACCTTTACCCTTTACGTTATTATCATTGCCATTGTCAGAAAGCCTACCCCTACCATGTCATTGATTCTATTAGCTCTTATTTTGGGTCTACCTGGAGTTCTAATTGTCATCACTGCCAGTAGAGTGTCCTATGTTCTTTGGATGCTTATCTACCTTATATCACTACCAATTTGGAACTTCGTACTACCAATGAATGCTTATTGGAAATTCGATGACTTCAGTTGGGGTGAAACTCGTTCAATCGAAGGTGGCGACAAAAGTGGTCATGATGATGCTGCTGGAGAGTTTGATTCTTCTCAGATTATTATGAAGAGATGGAGAGACTTCCAGCGGGAAAGAAGTCGCCATGGCTATGGCTGGGGTGAAGGAACTGCATCTATGTTATCATCTTCTTCTATCAATATCCCACCATCAATAGCATCTCATCCTATGGACCAACCATCTCCTTCTAGTAATGTGGAATCAACTGATTTCATTCATAGACCTGAAGATATGACTGAATTTTAGGTGAAATCTTTTTTTTATATATTTTATATTTTGCATTATGGGGTACATGCTTGTATTTCCAAAACAAGTTTATTGTTAAAACTATGGTATCTATTATATATATTTGTTATGTTACGAAAAAAAATAAATAATGCTTTTGTTTATGCGTCTGCATTTGGGATATAAAGAAGACAAGTCTGAAGAAGGTTCAGAATTCTCGCATCCTTGAACGAAACAGATATGCTTGCACAGAGTAATGGAAACAATTGTGACAGACTGGGGTCTGTATGATGTTTAATAATCGCCTCAAGCAACCCAACTAACTCCAACCGACATATTTTCGGCACTGGAGTTCGTCCTCGAAGAGGCTGATCGGCGACATATTGATACAGTACCATGGCAGCTCTCCAAGTAAGATACAAATGTGCCTGTTCTATAACGACAGTCGAACTTTTGGGTGGTGTGGAAGACAAACGGAACAGTTCGTTTAGGCATAAATGGGAAAGATTTGCGCGTGAGACGGCAGTTGCAGTTTCTGTGGAACCATAGAATGGACCAGTTATTAATCTTCGTAGAGATTCTTCTGGGTCATTTGCCTTGAAGTAGTTCTGGTTAAACTTTCCACGATGATATATAGCAGACGATCGGAAGAGAGCTCGAAGAAGACGAGTCCAGAATTCATCCGATGTGCTGTTACTGCTTTGAGCAAGACCAATGAACTTTTTGTATGATTCACTGTCGAAATTTTCGTACCTTGCTTCGAATTGCAGGGGTGAAACTGATGAATTCGATATGATAGCTATTCCACACTGGAGAATAAGTTCCCATATAGCATCTGATAGTTCTTTTGGTTGCAACCCATCAATAGTAGACTCTAACAGCTTTTCAGTCATGTAAAGAAAGATTTGAGTCGCTGATTCCCACATTTGGAGCGACTCAGTTTCAGAAGACTTTTTAGAGGATATCAAAGGACAATCAAACTTCTTCTCCATTAATAATAAGAGAGACGAGATTATATTCTCGATTGTTTTGTTTGAGCATAGTTCTTCATAGTCCGTAGATGGGACATGAACAAACGTTTCTTTCAAAAATTTCAGTGACGTTGCTGCCAAACTGATATATGTTGGCCCTTTCGAGGTCGAATCATTCAAATTTTCTCCATCCTTGGCTTTAAATGGAAGTATAAGGAACCCAGCTAGCAAATTCAAAATCAAACTTGATTCCTTACAGTCAGTTATTTCGATAGAATCGATTCGCTCTAAGGATCTTGATTGTAATGGAGACAAGTGATCCCTATCGGAATATAGCTGTGGTATATGACCAAAAGTTGTACACTTTTTGAGAAGCTCAACGGTTTTGGCTAAATTCTCCTTTGAGCAAGCTCTAGAATTAGATAGCTTTTGCAAAGGTTGGTGGATTTGAACCAGCATCGTTAGTGCTTCCTGGGTCTGCTTTGTATCGACTGGGTCATTTGGAACTGATTGAGAGGTCCAGAATTCCCATACTTTGTCTAGGCATTCAATTGGAAAGCTTGCACTTATTGGACTCTCTGATAAATTCGTTAACACAGCATTAACTGACGTATACACAGGTAACGACAGATGAGGTTGGTCAACAGTGATCAATGTCTGAAAATAGTCAATTAATGTAGCCCATAATTGGCCAAAATCATCCTGTTTAACAAATTGAGGAATAAACAATGAGTATGAATTGCTGAACCCAGTGAGAATTAAATTCATTGTTTCGGTCCAAGAAGCAGTCACTTCTCTGTCGTTTGACAATATCGGACGAACTTTCATTATTGCCGGAGTGACAACAGTTTGAACAGTCTTCCATGCTCGTACAGGCAACGCACTTCCATTTGCATCTAGAATACGGAACAGGATTTGAATTGAGCCGTTACGAACCTGCGCTCTGGAGTCACCAGCCGTATTAGCTAGGCGCAACAATGCTATAATCCATAGAGAATGGATATTTTGGGGAAACTCGCCGTTAACTGCCAGGTTTGATAAATCCTCTAAAGTTCTAACAGGTTTATCAAAGTCATTCAAAGTAGTATTGGCATTTTTATCAGCAAGCATACTTTGCAAATGATCAGACACTGTCCAGAAGAAGCTTATTGAGGTGAAGGAAATATTGAGGTCGCTTTCTTGAC
The DNA here is from genome assembly GCA_030579895.1 of Sugiyamaella grinbergsii. Classification (NCBI taxonomy): domain Eukaryota; kingdom Fungi; phylum Ascomycota; class Dipodascomycetes; order Dipodascales; family Trichomonascaceae; genus Sugiyamaella; species Sugiyamaella grinbergsii. The sequence continues at coordinate 25,253 of JAKTRT010000036.1, forward strand.
TACTAAATTTGGAAAGGGTGTTGACCAAACTCATCAAGCACTTTTCTGGTAAGCCAATCAGGAAGTCATTACAGATAAGGGTCAAGGATTCGAACCCGGATTTGACAAGTCTGGCCGCTCTATCAGACTGTCTGGCAGTGACAATAGTACTACCGGTTGACATGGATGACAGAGAGCTAGACGATGAAACAGAAGAGATGGAGAAGGTGAAAACACTGTCAATAATGTTAAAAACCAAATCCCAGCCATCGATAAACTTGCCTCCACAATGGTCAAGGACTTTGTTTAGAGTATCGACGGCGGATACATGGATGTCAGACTCAGTAGTTGCTATAGAGGAATCGTCAGCGGGAGCTTTTTTAATAATCCGGTCGATTTCAGATCTTAAAGTCTCCATGACTTTTCGTTGAGCTTGACTATTGATATCCACAGACATAACTGCATGAGTAGAGGCCGATGTGATGAGGTCATTCAAAACTTTTGCTGAATGAGACCGGGTGGCGAGATCTGCTGATCTAGTGTCAATTACTTTTAGCAAGTGATCTGTTAGATGTTCCCATGACTTATCACTAGAGGATACAAGCCGGTTCATATTTATATTGCCAATCTCTCCTACTAAGTCTAAGAATAAGAGAAGGTTGCCATTGAGAGAGCTCGGCTGTTTCATACCGAGAGTGATTTCTGATATACGACAAATTGATGAGAGCATATCTTGAAATGCAGATTCTGTAAAATCTTTACTAGATTCTAGAAGCCTTTTAAAGGAACTATCGACCGGGTTGAAATCCGAGCCAAGCTGAGAAAATATTAGCGAGCCTTTAACATGTCGCTTGCGTTTGTTGCCAGATCCGTTAGCCAGCGTGTCCCATAATAGGATTGTTCGGAATACTATATCCCAACTAGTAGATAGATCTGGGCCCAGCGTATGTGCTAGGTTGAGAAGGGCCCTGAAACAGAGAATATTACGAGCAGTCAGAGTGCCGGGAATGGTGCCACCGTTCCCAGTGCTAGTACTATTAGGACGATTAGAGCCAATGGGTGATGGCGACGGTAATCCGGCATTACTAGTGGATCGTTGATGTTCCCTGATTGATCCTAAGGAACCTACAATCGATTCCACACCAAGCAAATTTCTTGCTAAATTGGTCGCGGTCGTAGCAACGCTGGCAGTACTAGATGTGGAACTTCCAACTGATTTCCTCCCACCGCTAGACGAGAAATCACTAATCACCAGCAAAGAAAATTCACTCAGTAACGACAGAAAACAGTCCCTTGGTTCGTTGAGTTCCAGAAATCCTGCTGAATGGGTGAACTTTTGAACAGCGCGTACTAGCGAGTGGTATAGATCTAAATCGATGGTAGCATGGAAAAACGTCTGGTAGCAAGCAAATAGATCTTTCCAGCATTGATTGATGAATTTAATGGGCATCTCCGAACTAGCCGAAGACGCTAAGAAGACTTTCCGGGTCAAACCTTCTGATAATGAATTGATACAAAGAAGGACAAGATAATAGAGATAAGATTGTGGGACGGTCGGAGGGTCACCTTTATCCAGTAAATCTATACATGGGACTCTGGCGACCGACGTCTTGAGCGAAATACCTATAACATTTGAATAGTCAATAGGGTCATTTTCATCGTGAAGTCCATTTTCAGATACTGAGTCGCCGTCGGGTAAATTAAATGGCATAGAAACAGGTCCATAACCTATTATATCTTTTCGCTCAAGACTGATTTTGTCAAAAGCTGCTATTAAGCACTTAATAATCGCTCTTCTGGTGCCCTCTTGAGCATCATATTCTTGATAAATGTCCTGAACAAGCGAAAATTCCGAGCATATGCCTTGGAAAACCTCCATACATAGTAATCTTTTCCAATAAGGAGCAGCATCTTTGTCGAGCATATGTGTTAGCAGAGACAATATCACCTCTCCTTCTACTTTTAACACCGGCAACTGTCTCCTTAGCAATAAATACAGGATTCTGGTCACTCTGACGGTAACAGGAAACTCTCTTTTTTCGGAAAACGCCCGTAGTAGTAGTGGGACTACTCTTGTCCTCAAAACATAGGCGAACTCAACGTGTTTTAAAAAGATATCACTATGATTTGTCATTATACTTTCCAATAACTCGAGCCCGAAGGTTTCTGGTAGATGAGAGAAATTTTTCATAAAAACGGGCTTTTGCTTTTCAGTCAAATTGCACAAATCGATAAAGATCATTAGAGCGTCGTACGCTACAGGGCTAATGAGGATTTTACTCACTCCACCAGTGCTAGACCCTTCTACACCACCACTGTCTACTACAACTTCAAAAGTTTTTTTAGGCGGAATATTATCTTCATTTTTATCTTGTCTGGCTACTCTCTCGAAGACTGAGATTATCAATTGTTGTAAGGTAGCCGATGCAGTGTTGACGACAACAACACTCTTGTTGCCACCTTGCAAGATGGAGCATAAATGAAGGATATTGACAATCTGTTCGCTAGTCAGATCCTGGCCATAATTTTCAATCAGCGCTGGCAGGCTCTGTAGAATCTTTAATTGGATATCGATTCCTAGATGAGTGGCCTCTCGTAACGCTTCTATGACCCCGTCTATCTGTTGCAACGCAATTGCCTTTATTGTGAGTAAGCTATGTAAGCATTGAATAGCAGTAGCGCAATATTTGGCATTTCGAGTTGAGCTAGCAGACAGAAACGGTGATATGAAAGAAGGATCTTTTGATAATTCTAGATTGTTAGAGTCTCTTTTTATTTTTTTTTTTTTGCGACGCTACGTAACAACGCAACCGGATGTGAGCTTACCACTTAAAAAAATCCTTTCATCTTCTCCTTTTTTATACTCTTGTAATTTTGCTAGACTCTTTTCACTCTCCTACATGTCGTATTGTTAGTAACGAATCCAGGGTGTTAGTTGCCCAGTAATAATCTAACTCACTAGTTTTAGCTCTGAATTCCGCCTTTTGGTTTGAGAGATCAGATTACTCAACTCTAAGGATAAGATGTGAATGGTGGACATTCTGGTTCAAACCGGCAGAACAGATGCCAACACGGTCTTTCGAAATGGTCCGTAGGAGGTTTCAAAACGTGTAGCACACAATTACTTGGATTTATTCTGGCTTGCTAGACTTGTTCTGTATCTTCCAAGCCAAGTTCAGCCCGCTAAATATGTCTCCAGAGTATATATTGTCGAGTTGAAATGGGTCTGTTTTACGTGTTATATAGGCTGGTGAAGTGTACATGGGCCAAAATGTGATTATTGTCAGGGGCGTACGGCTGAGCGGTAGGAGAATGATATATGATATATGATATATGATATATGATACATGACGTATGAATATACAAGAGACTCAAATGGCAAGGCGGTAGTGAGTTTGTGAGTAGAGGAAGGTAGTCGTATATGAACTGTTAGATTGTGTGGAGACATGTCTACCCACATATCTAGGTATTTGTCTTTCGCTTGTATAATATCTCGATTCTTTGTAGTATAACTGCCCTTTATAGATGATGGTGCTTGAGTTAGGAGAGCATCTCGGTCGATCAAATACGGCTGGCAGATTCTCTTATCTTATCTTGCATATTAAAAGCAATTAAGCTAGCAGTAGTGGATTTAATTGTTTGGCTTTGGCGATGAGAACACGGTGCTAGGGCGGGGTTGGTTTATATGGGCTTATGCAGAGAGTTTGGTAGTCGTTGTGAGTTGGAGGAGAGATTGAAATTGCCAAGCATAAAGCAAGAGTAAGTATTTGTATAGAGGCTATATAGGAGTTATTATACTATATAGGAGTTATTATACATATAGGAGTTATTATAGTCTATTGGAGTTATCATACTATATATAAGTTATTATACTATATAGGAGTTATCATAGTCTATAGGAGTTATCATACTATATAGGAGTTATCATAGTCTATAGGAGTTATCATACTATATATAAGTTATCATACTCTATTGGAGTTATCATACTGTATAGAAGTTATCATACTCTATTGGAGTTATCATACTGTATAGAAGTTATCATACTCTATTGGAGTTATCATACTGTATAGAAGTTATCATACTCTATTGTAGTTATCATTGTCTATAGGAGTTATCATTGTCTATTGTAGTTATCATAGTCTATTGAAGTTATCATACTATATAGGAGTTATCATACAATATAGAAGTTATCATACTATATAGGAGTTATTTATAACGTACAGCTAGTCTACAAGTATATTTATTCGTATATAGACTTTACCGACTTCAAGTGCGTATAAGACAAGCTCGTCTCTACTACTGGTCCCACTAACAACACCCGAACAGAATATAATCGAACGAGCACCAAATAACCTGCTATACTACCTACCTCACACGGCTGGCATTTATCCATCAGCAGCACCCGCATGAGTTGCAGCTGGCGAGCCTGAGAGGACGCTGCTACCAGATGAACCGTAGTATGTCACCTTTTTCCCCACGCTCGACCAAATCGTTACATCCTTCAGATTCAACGCCAATCGCCCTCCCAACAATCCAAGGCAAGCTCTCGTAAATCAAGGCGGCCAATGGCCAAAATCCCCGTCGTCGCTGGCGCTCGACAAAAAATTTGAGGGGTAGAAGGGCTGCACCAAATCGAAGCTGCATATTATTCTTTGTTTATTTAGCCGGACAATAGCTGCCGGCCATTCACAGATCACATGGTTTTTCAATGAGACAGAGTTAGGCAGATAAATAGCATTTGGTAGCCAGAAAGTTGGGGATTGGCAGTTGCAGTTGCAGTTTTATCCACAATTTCTGTTCTCTGTTGGTTTAAGTCAACAACACAAAATCAATGTAAGCAATAAAATCAATAGGCAAGCTCTTGAACCCTATCTAACAATTGAGTTTCTAGAATCATGACTGTCGTCTCTACTCAAGTGTTTGATGGCCAGAAGCCTGGCACTTCGGGACTTCGTAAAAAGGTAACTGTTTTCCAACAGCCACATTACACGGAGAACTTTGTACAAGCAATTCTTTCATCGATTCCTGAAGGAAGCCAAGACGCTACTCTTGTAGTCGGCGGGGATGGCCGGTTCTATAATAAAGAAGTGATTCAAATTATCAGTGAGATTTCTGCTGCCAATGGCGTCAAGAAGCTCATTATTGGCCAAGACGGTTTGTTGAGTACTCCGGCCGCATCCCATGTCATTCGTAAGAGAAAGGCCACTGGTGGTATTATCTTGACTGCTTCTCATAACCCCGGTGGACCCACCAACGATTTCGGTATCAAGTATAATCTTGCCAATGGTGGTCCTGCTCCTGAGTCTGTGACTGATAAGATCTATCAGGTTACAAAGACCATTTCCGACTATAAGACTTTGAAAGGAGCTGATTTCCCTCAAGTTGATTTGACCAAAGTCGGGTCTAGTACCAAATATGGTCCTTTAGAGATCGAGATCATCGATACTGTCGAAGACTATTTACTCCTTATGAAGGAGATCTTCGACTTTGATCTGATTAAATCGTTCTTAAAGAGTACCCCCGACTTTACCATTCTTTTCGATGCTCTTAACGGTATCACCGGTCCTTATGGCAAGGCTATCTTTGTGGATGAGTTAGGGCTATCAGAAAAGTCCATTCAAAATTGTGTTCCAAAGCCTGATTTCGGTGGCTTACACCCGGATCCTAACCTCACGTACGCTCATACTTTAGTCGAGAGAGTCGATAGAGAAAAGACTCCATTTGGAGCCGCCAGTGACGGAGATGGTGACAGAAACATGATCTACGGTGCCAACTCTTTTGTATCTCCTGGCGACTCGGTCGCAATAATCGCTCATCATGCTGATAAGATTCCATATTTCCGGGATGGGGGAGTTAATGGACTTGCTAGAAGTATGCCTACCTGTGGCGCCATTGACCTAGTTGCCAAGGCTAAAGGATTGAACTGCTATGAAGTCCCTACTGGATGGAAGTTCTTCTGTGCTTTGTTCGACTCTAAAAAACTATCCATCTGCGGAGAGGAATCTTTTGGTACTGGGTCAGACCATATTCGTGAAAAGGATGGCCTTTGGGCTATTGTCGCGTGGCTTAACATTATTGCTGGAGTAGGCAAAGAAGACGCCTCCAAGGCCAGTATCGCTGCTATTCAGCACGACTTCTGGAACACTTATGGCCGGACGTTCTTCACCCGCTATGATTATGAAAATGTATCATCCGACGGTGCCGCCAAGGTTGTAGAAAACCTCAAGTCTCACATTGAATCTTCGTCCTTCGTTGGCTCGAAAATCGATGATTTGGAGGTAGTTGAAGGAGGCGACTTTTCCTATACTGATTTAGATGGATCTGTTTCCAAGAACCAAGGTCTTTACGTAAAATTCAAAGGAGGCTCCCGTATCGTAGTACGTCTGTCTGGAACAGGTTCATCTGGAGCTACCATCCGTCTTTATGTTGAGCGTTACGAGTCCGACAAATCCCTTTTCACTCTTGACGCTCAAGAGTACCTTAAAGAGACAATCTCCTCTGCTGTCAAGTTCCTCAAATTGAAAGAGTTTGTTGATCGAGACGAGCCCGATGTACGAACTTAAATATATAAATAATTTACTTTTTGTTATATCATACTAGCTGGGAGAGGTATGTAACGACCACCGACAAAGACTGAGGTTTTTGAATCAGCAAAATAAATGTTACTTGCTTGAGTTAAGAAAGTCGTCTATATCATCCATACTTTCTGTCGCAACTCGCTTGTCCTTCTCTTCTTTAAGACGAGCTTCTTCTTTATACGTCTTTTTTCTCTCAACCAGCTGGACGTCTAATAACTCTTTAAGCTTATCGGTCGTTTCTTTCATCTGGTCGAGAACACCATCTGGCGGTTGCGAATATTTAACCAGTTCGGGCCACACGGGAGGTATAAAAGTCTCTTCACCCGAAGTTGCAGCAATCTTGATGGCATTTCTTAATCTATGAAGGACAGGATTGAAAATACCTTCCACACGCATATATTCGCATTTGTTTCCCTCTTCATCCACATCGGCATTATCAAGGTCTAAATTATCAATCAGCTGGCCCATAAGTTCATTCATCTCACCGGTAGGCTCTCGGCTCTTCCTTTGAACATCGTCAGCGTCTAACACTTTACCTGATTTTGATCTAAATCGAATCAAGCTGGGAAATTGGAAATGGCGATAGTCCTGTGAGAATGGAAGTATATTAAGAATCAACCCGTTGAAATCAACATCTATATATGGAGACAATACTACCATTTGCGAATCGTATGCTGATTTATTGACATATCGGGCTATTGCTACTCGTTCTGTGAGCCATAGCGTCAACACAAGAGCAGATAGAGCCAGCTGATCTCTTTCGGATGCGTTTGGAGGGCTTACGATATAATCCGCTCCGGACATATAATACCACCTAGGGACGTCCTTGATATCACAAAAGCCATATACCGCCAATTCTGGCTGGTTAAAGAGCCTTGTTGCACTAAGCATCTGTTTTTCTTCATCACTGAAAGTAACCACTTCGGACCCAAATCGATAACCAGCTTTCAGTGTTTTGGAATCTAAATATTGCTTGTTGTCTTTTGCGTCCTCTCCGTTTTCCACATAATAGTCTCGGTTAAAGTTGACGGCCACTTTCTTATCTCCATAATCCAGTTCGGCCTCTTCTGTGGGTTCCTGGATTGTAATCGAAGTAGCAGTTGGAACTCGAGCTCTTTTAGTACATGGATAACCTACTACTGAGATCGATAATGTGTTTTCAGGGTTGATTCTCACTTTTTTTTTTTTTGGCGGCTCTTCATTGTTGTTTTCATTTTCAAACTCGCTTTCATTCGTCTGCCCTATATGTAACTTGCCGGTAAACGTTTTTGCAACGCGTACCGGATGAATTGATGGCCGGCCAACAAATCCTACTGCCCCGTCATATGGAGCAAAATAATAGAGATCGCTATACTGGCTGTTGTCTGGGAAATGTTTGAAACCGATACTCTCAAACTCGGCTATATTGAAATGTCGAGTCTCGGCTTCGAAGTGCGTTAAACCTGGAGACTCATCTTCCATTCCTATCATCAGTACTCGTAATACTATGCCCGACTGTTGTAATCGTTCGGCTATTTCTGTGACTTTTCCGAAATCCATCCGTCCCGTACCATTAGTGATTACACAAACCATTTTTTTATATTGCAGTTTCTTGCAATGTTCATTAATGGTCGTAATGGCTTGAAGGACTCCATCAAGAACGTCACCATCATCTGTTTCGGATGGACGTGCTCTTTTTGCCAGCTTCTTTATATCACTCAGGAAGAATCTGCTTATGTCAGTACAAGTATCCAAAACTATATACATAGTATTTTGTGGTTTGTACTCACTGTTTTATTGGAAAGAACTGTGAGATGTGCTTGTATCTCAGGTTTACGTCTGAATCGTTAGTAAATTGATGAGGCGATTCTAGTCCGGTTGTAACGTACCATCAGTTCGGGCTCCAATTATACCAACTTTATCTGTTTTACGATCAGAAAGGATCTGTACGGTTAGAATGGGTTCTATCGACCAACCATGACCGTTCTTTGACTCACTTTGTCACTAATTTTATCATTGATCCACTTTAGAGCCCACTCGACGTCAGTAAGGTCTCGCCCATTGTGCTTCTGACCCATACTTTGGCCAACATCGAGAACAAATACAGTCGCCTGAACAGTTAGTAACCTGAACGGTCTATAACGTATACCACGTACTCATACTCACTTCCTTATCTGCCATTATCAATGTTAGTTACTGGACTGGCATATTATGTTGAACATTCGTGTATATTTCGCGTTACGTTTCGTTGCTCCTAATTAAACAGTGTGCTGGATAGTAGTACGGCTGAACAAGATTAAGTGTGAAGACTGAAGATGAAGAGCATGACTTACTGACGGTCTAGACAGAGTCTAGAGAGTTTTACTTAAAAGGTGACTACAAAAGATTAATATCTATTTATATATTTAGTTTACCAATCATCATCTTCTTCTTCGTCACTCTCATGACGACCAGAACGGGCCTTGAGAGCATCAGCAAGTCCTCCAGCAAGATTGTTGGTAGCTTGATTCTTTTGCTTAAGAGCTTCAGCGAGGCCGGAAGCAAGAGTGGGAGACGGGGAGTTGGAAGTAGCACCAGAAGTGTCTGGAGACGAAGTACCCCCACCATTGGGTGTAAGTGCCGACGCAATTGCCTTCTTCTTGGGCGGCGCTGGAGGAGGTGCCTTTCGACCACCAGACGCAGCAGCAGCAGCGGCAGCAGCTTTAATCTCTTCCACATATGATGCTGGGGTCCATCCTTGAGCGGACTTGTCTTGCTTTTCGGCCAACCACCAACCATTGTCTGATTTCTGCAGAATAATGATAATTTCATTCTTGGCAATGGATAGCTCATTGGGTTTACCTCCAACATAGTCATATAGCGCTTTTGCAGTAGGCTGGGCGGGCGGGGCAGGAGGAGGCGGACTAGGTTTTGCTGCTGCTACGGGAGGTGGTGGAGGTGGAACTCGCGACACTCGTTTGGTAGCGGTACTGGCAGGAGTAGCCCGTACAGGTGGTGGTGGTACGGTACGAGCTGCCGCTTGTGGAGACTGCTGAGAAGAAGTATGGGACATTGCGGCAGCAGCGGCGGCTGCAGCAGCAGCACCAGGATTGCCAGCTGGAAGCCCTGTATTGGAAGTTGGCGAGGATGGAGCCGCTGCTGAGTATTTGTTATTTGGCGTACCAGACGGGTTGGAAGGATAACTGTACGTATTAGCAGCCCGAGGAGGTGGAATACCAGAAGATGCCTGTGAAGGCAATTGGGTCACTGTTGGCGCTTTCGGAGGCGCTCTACGTTGGGTCTTGCGAGCCGGTGCTGTATTACGAGCAGTAGCAGTTGATTTGCTCTTGGGTCTTGGCTTAGGAACTGGTTCAGAAACCGAGTTTGGCGATTGGCCCGATGGTACATGAATCATTCCACTTTTATACAAATCATAATATGCAGGGGCTGTTTCGTCCTTTTGAGCCTTGACCGCGCTGGGTTTACCAGGCTTCTTGTTATATTGAATAGTCGGTCCGATACGAACAGGAACATTGAGCAGAGTGACAAGCTCCGTCTTGAAAACGCACCATAACAACGGTTCTGGTTCCTGAGAAGACCCAGTATTGAGTGCAAACCAGTCATCGCGAAGGTTGGTTAAAGAGACACTACGAATCGACGCAACTTGATAAGTACTCTCGACGACAAACGACAGTTGATTCTGTAACACCGATTCGGCAACGACAATGAACTTTCCTTGAGTAAGAATGAAGATTCTCTCTAATCTTTGACTGGACCGTCCGAACTTGGCATGTAGAATCTCACCTCGACACGAGAACCGAACCTTTTCATTCAATCCAATGGCCGTCATTAAGAACCCACCAGGGGAGTTCTTTACATTGCAAGCCAGATAATCGCCCCAGAATCGTCGATATCCTAACAAACTCATTCTCCGGCGCTCTTTTTGGTTCTTCAATACGGCATGTCCACGTTCTCGAAGCTCTACATACTTCTTACTGCCTTTAGCTTCTCTCCAAGCTCGTTGGATCTTGGTAGCACAGTCGGCTTTATACTTCTGATGTCTTCTCCAAGCCCGTTGGATCCTTCCTGCCATATTATGCCAATACATATCTCTCATATGCTCGAGAGCAAACAGCGTCTCCGGGGTCTTGATGAAGGCCATAGTGACACCCATTTGAAACTCAGAGGCTGGAATTCCGGTATCTTTGAAAATTTGTAAAGTGGCCGACCTGGAATCTCCTTGCCAGATAAAATCTCCTGCATACGACGTTTTACGCGACAACAGGTAGAATCGCTCGACAAACTTCTCGAAAGTTTGCCTGTAAGCGAACCCAGCTCTTCTAATCCGAACGTTTTCTTTCAAACCGAGATATTTCACTTGGTGAAGCACTGCTTTTTGGTCGTATTCCGAAGGCGACCGGTGTTGGTTAGGCTTGATAGTACGAATATATGACGGCTGAGCCAATGAGAGCGTGTGCATTAATGCGTTTGCCGATTGTTTAATCTTATCACTGGCAGTAGGTGGTCTTCTATGGTTGTCTGTATCCACTTGATCGGGGAATAAAGTGAGCAAAAACTGGTTATTCGACCCGCCAATCAGTACCAACAGATCCTTCAACAGCTGATCTTTGTTCTTATCAGTCATTCCACCAATGTCATACATAACGTCACCAGCATAATGCTTGATAAGGAACTTGCTCTGTCTTTGCTCGAAATGAGCATTGCTTGAAAGCATGCTTAGTTTCATAGAGAAGTTCTGATCGGCAGCGCCGGAATCAGCGTGAGCGGTCGCACAAGCATCGTTCAACACCGAGAATATACCGGGAGGCCGTCTTTCTTCAATCAAATCACACACCACTTTGTTGTTAAAATAGTCGATCGGGGTCCATTTGATCTGTTCTCGCACATATTCCTCTTGTTCAGACTTCAATGTCAACTGAATGAAAATCTGCTGTAACTTCTCGTTCACATAGTTAATACAAATTTGCTCAAAACTGTTATTATCAAAGATTTCAAATCCGTAAATGTCAAGAATACCAATACTCAATGCATGACTGCCTTGCTCGTCTCGCAATGACACATTTACTCTGGCAACAATCCAGTCAAACAGTTTATCATAGATGGCCTTTGCAAGGGCGTCTCGAACTGCTCTTGCCTGAACCGCGTTCAGCGGACTCTCATATACCGAGCCTCTTCTGCCTCCGCCGCGAGAGGTCTCTACAATACGAATGGTCAACGCCTTTTCAATGTTGGCCGCATCGACATCTAACAAATAGGCAACAAAGTTAGGCACCGAGCTATCGCGGATCTGAGACCCACCGTCGTCGGATTCCACAAAGTCGATATTTCCAATCCACAGCACGGCTGCCAGAAGTTTGAATACTGCGTCCTGTTCGTCTTGCGACATGCCAATCACCTGCATCGCCTTGACAGTCTCCTGGAAGTCCTTTACATCGTCAATACTATCGACAGATGTACATTTACTGACAGATGTGTAAACATACGTCTCCGGGCCCTGGATACCGTATAACTCTCTATATTGCTGAGAGGCACCTTTTGTGAACTGATAGAAGATATGGAAGTTCCGCTCGTTCTTGATTTGACCGACTACTCGGGCCTTTTCCAGCAGATAATTGGTGATATTAGCACCCACGGGATCTCCTTGCTTGTTGAAAAGAATCTCCAAGTACTTTCCGTGACGAGAAGAGTTATCGTTTCGCAATGTCTTGGCACATCCAAACGATTCCAGCAGCGGATTGGTTGCCAGAACCATTTCTTTGATTCTCTGGATTCCTGAACTGGCGGTTCCGCCAGAAACAGATGCGATATACTGCATAATTCGTTTCGCAGCCTCGGTTTTGCCTGCACCGGACTCGCCAGAAATAATCACACATTGGTTATCTGAGTACGACTTCATGTTATAATACATGGCCTCGGCGATTGCAAACACATGAGGTGCCACCTCCAGCCGGCTCTTGCCCCTATAGCTGTCCAAGACCTGGTCTGTATAAATGCCCAAATCTCGAAAGGGGTTTACCGAAATCAGCTATTATGAGGTTTTGTCAGTCGACAGGGGTCTATTATTTGAATCCACCACCGCTATAATACTTACCACATGGCCAATATACGTATATATGGTGCCATTATCAAACCGCTTCTTGAGATTGTCGTTAATCGCCTCGTCAGATACCTTACTTAAAAGGGTCAAATCAGAAACGCCCACTTCCTTCTTCTTTGCAATATCGAACGTGGCTTTATTGACTTTGGCATTTCCTTCACCACGCTTAGGAGGAGGCACTTTCGCCTGGCCTTGCGCCTTACGGGCTGCTCGCTTGGTGATGGCCATACCGGTATCACTGTTCTCTGTCTATCTATATATTGTCTCAACACCAACCACGAACCTTGTTCTGGTTCCTTCTTATCCGATGATGTATCGCTCGCTGTCCAAACTCCAGTGACCACACTTTCGATTGGCCAGTCTTAGCTCGTTCGTTCGTTCGCTGCGTATCCAAGTCCGCTGCTTCTCTCGTCCCACGTAGCAATCTCCCTCAAACTCAATTGCGTGCGGGCTGTGAAGTTGTTGCAAATGACAATGCGCAGTTGGTTGTAATCGATGCTCTCCGAGAGCCAGGTCTGCTTGTGCCGTTGTTGTACACTCAGCCCGCCCAGCCTGTATCCGGCACGGTCGTTTCAGCCTCAGCCGCGCTGGTATTTCCGGGGACACCGGAGGCAGACACAAGAGGACTTGGTGATTTGGATACTAAATTATTGCCCTGTAAAGTGTAAAGTGTAAATGTAAAATATAGAATGTTATGTTACGAATAGAGAGTTGTAGTTATTGTTATGTATTGGAGTTTGGGTTTTTCTTTGTTTTATTGACTTTTTTTTTTTTTTTTTTTTTTTTTAGTATTCTGGGTTTTGCAAATTAGAGTCCCCGCCAGTGAGACCGCCGGCCTTGAGTTCATAGGATGGGTCTTCGAAAGAAGGGTCGGAGGGAGTGAATGAGTGAGATCCAGACTTGGCGTTGAAGAGCTTCTTAAGCTCGACCTTCGGTAATTGCATGCCGACATGAGGATGGGCTGCGTGATGGGTATACTCGGAACCAACCAGGTTAGAGGCCCTGGCGGGATCTCGAGATCCTGAAAGCGATGTCGAGGCAGCCGTCTTGTTGGCTCCATCGACAACATGGGACAATGCCATATCGCCTTCACTTTCATGACCAGCCTCAGTTCCGCCAGGGTATTGGACTTTGCCGTGCTCGAGAGCGTTCTCTTGGGATTTGACTGATCGAGGGAGAATGACTGCGGCATCACGAGTAACAGAATCAAACAACCGGGGTCCTTCAGATTGGCCATCGTCAGAGCTGGCCGAAGACCGGCGGTGGAAAAGAAGGTCGCCTAACGACATTCTCTTGCCAGAGCCAGAGCCAGAGCCAGAGCCAGAGCCATGGTAATCACCAGGAGGCCCAACTAAAGAAAACGCCACATCTCCTGTACGATGATTACGGGGAGTACGATCATCGTAAAACTTAGCACCACTACGTTCACCATCACTAACAAAGGGAAACTGAGCAGCAACGCGAGCAGCAACGTCAGGACCAACAATAGGAAGGACATCATAAGTCTCATTACTGCCAGGGCCCATCTGCTCAGCACTAGCACTGGGTGCATCAGTAGTAGGAGCGGCAGCATTTTTAGGATCCCATGGGTTGATGAGCTCGCTCTTCTTCTTAAGAAGTGACTTTTGCACTGCTTCAGGAAGATGGCTTATACTCTTCATCTTGGCCTCTTCTCGGGCCTTTTCGTCCTTTAGAACAACGTTCTTGCCAGTCTCGGGATCAAACATAATAGTGGGTCCTCCGATCTGCGACTTACGTCGGAAATCCTGGTCCGCCAGTTGGGCATGAGTATCGTAGAAGTTCATGCTAACACTACTCTTTCTACTAGCGCGTCGAGGTTTTTCCGGGCCATTCTGGGCCCCGGTCTCGTTGATGTCGCTCATTCCATTTTTCGCATCGGATCCGCGGCGTCGGAATGCGCCCAGAAACGAGTCCTTGATACTTTTCCTTCTCTCGCCCATCGAGCTCGAGCTCTCGCTACGCTTGTCCTTGCTTGACACGACTGAAACGTCGTTAATGCCTATTGGCGATTCGTCGATGGCGCTTTCCTCTTGGTTCAGGCGCAACTTGTTCTTCTCCATCTTCATTTGATCCGAAAACGACGGCTGACGAGTCTGTTAGTACTTGTATCGCTAATGGGAGATGCCTGCTCGAACCCGGAGATGCTTCGCCAGAGGGGGGAATTTGGATTACTTACTTTAGATATATCTCCACTGGTAGGAGGAGCGTCGGTCGCATAAGGATCCAATGTCTCGTAGGGCTTGTTCTCGTTCGTGTCGCTCCAACTTTTATCGACATCGACTGGGCCCATCTTGCCGTCGCCGGAGGGCATGTTGGCGGTACCTGCAGCGTCCTTGTTATCGTACATATTTGTCGGGGCATCATGTGACGAGTCATAGCCATATTCTCCAGATGCCGGCTCCTTGTATTCGCTGCCGGGCTCGACAAACGAGCCAGGAATCTGTGTATCGTCAGCGTATCGAGGGTTCGTGCCATCCTCGGGCTTGCCCTCATCTTTCTGCTGGCTGTCAGAGCCGTTGAAAACAACCTTTGAAATAGTATCCACGATTTTCCCAGACATGATTAATATATTCAGTTGGTAATTATAGTGGTTGTTGGTAGATTATCGACTATTGGTTATTAGTTATCGCTTACACTTCAATTGGCAATTTCTGGTAGAATATTCAAAAAAGTAAAAACCCGTCCCAACAGCCCCTTATATATATGTATATATATAAAGATATCCAATCAAAAGATCCTTTTGTTCTCCAACAGTCTTGTGATATTGTTTTTTTTTTTTTTTCCATTGTTTGAGATTTGTCCGCCCTCCCTTTATTATTGCAATCTAACCGCAAGCGTATTTCATGCTGCCGTACCAAAGTTTGAAAGTGAATTTGCTTCCCAGTCGTGAGTTGCGAATTTAATCATCGGGTGCGTTAGGGTTGAGTGCCTAAGTGGGCGAGACCACTAGCGGCGATATGGTTAATTTGAGGTGTTCATAGGCCGAGACGAGGCATGAAGATGGTTAGAGGGCGTGCGATGAGAGGTGGGCGGGCATGTGATGAAGGAGATGAAGAGGGACGGAACGAGGAAGGAATGAATAGAAGGTTTGGTGGAGGGGGTGGTAGAGGGAGGTGGATGAGCGAGTGGTAGGGGGCTGATAGAGTTGGCTAGGGGTAGATAGATGGTGGGATGTGAAAGTGCGCAGGAATTGGCTGTTCGGGGGGGAATGGGGTATATGGGGTAGAAGCATAACATGGGGGTGATAAGAGATAAGAAAGAGGGGGTGCTTTTTGAGGGGGGGGGATTGAGAGTGATGAGGACCTCGACGGTGATAAAGATCAGGGCGTATGTAGTAGGAGGCAGCCAGGGTATAATACGCAGCAGCAAGGCTATGTAAGATAAGCAGACAATAATTAGGCTATCAGAGGACGTGGACCGACTCACAAGCGGCTCTCATAGCTCTCATAGCTCTCATACGAGGACTAATGGGACTCGGGGTTGGAGGGCACTTTCACTAAAGATATAGATAGTCACTGAATGCTGCCATTAACGACTACTTCCGTTGGCGGCTTGGAGACCGTACTTACACAAGACATAGAACATCCTCTACGGACGCACCGATTTTCAAGATCGAAATAGAGATCGATCGACGCAATCGGTCTGATTTTGCGGAGTCCAAATTTTCGCCCACATCATACCAGTCGATTCGGCATGCTGCTGCACACCTCGTAACAAATCCCCACCCCTTGACTTTTGTTCCTTATCAACAATGCAATTGTATCGTATAATCCCGTAACAAGCTATCTGAGAAATGAAAGCGGGCAACTATGAGACACTGGATGCATATGTTGTGGGGAAGCCAAAGTTTGATGAGTGAGACAGGATCAGGAGAGGTGTGCAAGACGCCAGAATCTTGCACCACTCCATAGCCGCAAACGTTAACGTTAATGTTTAGTTGGTGGTACGTGATACACATAGTACGTACTAACGAGTCATAAACATTGCGCCACCTCGGCTGGGTCAATGCAATCTCAGTCTGGCACAGACGAATCTCATGGTAAGCAAGTAATTGTTCGATGCATGCAATTCAACATGGTTGGTTGTACGGATAAGAGGTAGTAGGTTATACGGACCACTACATACCGAGTGTACCAGTGAGCAGGGCCATTGGGACCAGTTCAGCAAAATATCCTCCACTTGTCTATAAGCACCATGACATGTTTTTTCTAGCAAGTATTTAACAGCCGATTCAGCAATTATATTACAGACTAATGAGGTCTATCAGTATATATACAGTAATGATAAGAGTAGTAGTAGGAGAAGTCAAGCCCAGAATATGTACAGTGGAAGAAGAGGTTAGGAGAGTGAAGAGGTTAGTTGCGACTGCTGGGAGAATGGGAGAGGCAGAGGTAATAGCCGTAGGGTGATAAGCAACGAGCAACGAGCTAGGAGCGACGAGGCTGCTACTTCGACTGAGATGGGCCACAGCAGGCAGGTCGGGAGATGAAAACAATTGCACACCAACTACCACTACGGCTAGCAGTATACCTCTCCATACTTCTCCATACATCTCCATACATCTCCACAACCCCTTCAATGCCATCCCCCAAACCCCCTCTCCCCTCCCCCCCTCTCATACCCATTTATAAACGTCCCTCCTTTCGCAACTTCTCTTGCTTCTCTTGTATATACAGATCTTGCACCTCCTCAAACTTCTCGGTACTCCCCCATAGTGAAACACAGTCAATCATAGCCTTTTTCTCGTCGGCACATTTCCACGAGAACAGCAACTGGTTCTTTTCACTGCATCGGCCAAACGCAAGAAACTTGTCTGCGCACATTCTATCCGACTGTTCCTGGCATCGCGCTCTCACTTCTTTCTCTTCATATGGCGCCAACATCCAAGCAGGCACTTTTGAAGCCATTGCTGGAGTGGCCGCTGAGCCAGATGATGAGAGCGTGTTCCCTAGTGTATTCGTCGTTGGCATAATTGGATGTGATTTCCTTAAAAGTGGTCTAGAAGAAGAATCCTTACAAGTAGTCTATAAAAAGAATCCTTAAAAGTAATCTGTAGAAAGAATCCGTCGCCCGTTCGGATCTATCAATTATATAGCATGATACTTACTTTTCATCTCCTACAAACGTGAAAGTCCGTGCGGCACAACACGCGCCGCACTGTCTGTCACTCCCAACCTCTCTGTCTTACTAAAGATAGATAAACTCATGTTCAATGTAAACAAACCATACACGAACTTTATACTTTTACTCTTCATATCCTTCATACTACACCACTTTTCCATCATGGCTAGTGAAGAACTCATGGGAAATTACTTCCCGCTAATCCAAAGCACTATGGAACATTTCGAAATCCAAGAAGATATCGATACTTGTGACCGAACAGAACAAACGTTCCAAAGATTGCAGGAAAGAAGAAAGATACTTGTCGACGAATCCATCGACTCTTTACGAGCATTAACCCGTAAACTCGACCTGGCACGAGCGAAAACTGAAGCGTCCCAAAACTCAAACTCCCATCGCGAAGCGTCTCAGCAGCTCATTCAACTGGATAGAGAAAAATTCGCCATTGCAAAGTCACTAAATGAACTAGAACAATCGAATACTACAAATCAAACTACGATCGGTATTTTAAAACAGGAATTGGATGATTTAAAAGATGCAAATGTCATTGAAGATGCTACTACTCAGTATGTAGATAGTAGCACAGTACTACGGCTTAAATTTTATAGATCCTTAGGAGTCAGGTTCAGTGATGCTGCACAGACTACTAGCGATGGAGGAGAATCAGACAAACCGAAATCGACTACCACCACCACTGACGCCACGCTCAAGGCTTTAATCCAGTCGGCTTCTGAAAACCGCGTTCACGTGTTTCCCATCGACAGGAACTATAGCAGTCAGTTTGTAGCCAATTATATATGGGAGCACATGTAACGTAAGGTGAGCGTAAGAGCAAACGTACTGAACGAATTGAACGTTGTCATCATACTGAATACACTGACTGTATTGACAGTTCACTCTCCCTCTCCTTATCTACACGGCGCATGGAACATTCGTAAGAACCTCTTCGATTACCAATTCCTCGTCCCATTTCGTCATCCATTGCTCAACCAGATCAATATCACCCCCATAGCTAAGCGACGGCTCGTCAGTAGGATCGCACAACCTGATATGAAGCGGAAACAGCTTTCTGGCGCTGATGGATACGATAGATGGAGTCACGAACTCATAATCATGAAGCACACTCAACGCTCGTACCAAGTAGTTAAAGTCCTTGACGGCTCGAGGTGACACTCCGGATCGTATTAATCGATGCGTCCGCAGCGCTACAACGATATCTTGCATGTATCTTTGAATGCTTGCGGAAACACCGACAAGAGGGATTCTCTGTGCTGCCGACGCTAGAAACAGCTCGCACGAAGGAGACAGGGCCTGAATTTCAACCTCCAGGTCTGTTTGAGGGTCTTTTGTTGTTATGGTTGTACCCATACTCGTGCCCGCCCCACTGGTACCGTCTTCATAATTGACCTCCACTACATGCTCAAGTAACATATAACCACGTAAATGAGGAACCAGATTCCGCCCGTGTCCTATAACTACCAATACAAAGTCATCCGGGAGCAGATACTTTTTCTTATTGAACAGAAGCTTCTTCTCCACCAGACTGGAAACCATCATTGTTTGCACTAGTTTCGACGTCTTGTCGAGATTATCTATAATCAAGAAAGAAGGAGCTTTACTCGTGTCACTCGTAGTACTAACGCCTACCTCACTATCTGGCTCCTGGCATTCTAGTAATATAGATTTCGCCAATTGATGCCACGTCGTATCCGCCGAGCAATGAACGCATGCCGTTCCATTGCTCCGACTATACCCCAACACATGTTTGGCCAGATATTTCAGACAGGCCCGGACATGACTAGGGGTCTTGGTCTGAATCACCAAATGCCTTTTATCCACCGAAGCCACTATCAACGCAGCAAGCAAGTTCTCATCCAACTGGTCATACTGCAAACTAATCTGGTCGCATAACTGCTGGAATGAGGTTGTCATTCCTGTTGCGATCCTTGTGAGGATTTTATTTCGGTTTTTTCTATCGTCACTGTCTTCTTCGTCAAACTTCATCTAAATCTACTGATCAATCAAATCATGCCACACAATATGCGGCCTACGCGGCGTTTATTTTTTTTTCCGCGCCCTTAATGCACACCCATCGCTGATCGCTGAAATTTATTTTATTTCTTTCTCAATAGACTTCCTCTGGCCGACCATATTATCTCTTATTTATTGCATTTCACACACAGCCACGATGGTAGCATTAACTCATAATATAGCTAAAAAGCAGCATCGAGAGCGTGCTCAGCCTACCGAGCGTCGCAAATGGGGTCTTCTAGAGAAGAAGAAAGATTATAAGCTGCGATCGCAAGATTTCCATAAAAAAGAGAACCATTTGAAATTACTACGGAAAAAGGCTACCGACCGCAATCCAGATGAGTTCTATCATTCTATGGTCAACAAGAAGTCCGACAAAAAAGGAATCCTAATATCTGACAGAGGTGCGGAAGTCTTAACAAATGGCGGTGCTCAGCTACTGAAGACCCAAGACTCTGGGTATGTTCGCACTCTGACAACCGGAGAAGCGCGCAAGATCGGAAAACTAGAAGCACAACTCACATTCAATAGTCAAGGAGAACACACAGTCTTTGTAGACTCAGACAACCAAGCCAAATCATTCGATGCCGCCCAATATTTCGACACTCACAAATCGCTGCTATACAGGCGAGAAAATAGGTTAACGAAGAGCCAGCTAGACCAAGACGGCTTCATCTCCACAGCCACCCTATCCGACCTAGACCCAACCGCTGAAGAGAAACTCAAAAAAGCCAAGCTCTCTAAGTACAAAGAGCTCGACCGCCGACTAGAACGGCAGGAGCAGCTATCTCGAGTGCAGCAGGAGATGGACCTGCAAAGAGAGCTCATGAAAAAAGGAGACAAAAAGAAGGTCACCAGCAAAGACGGCAAGCAGGCATGGAAATGGAAAAATGTCCGTAAGCGTTAATATATATTACTTCTAGCATTACCACCACCCCTTGTGTGCCTCCGGCGGCTGGGCGCTGCCCATACCCGGTGTGCTCGCTAAGCGAGCTGTCGCGCCCTATTTACAAATCTACGCCCAGCCGCCGGAGGCAGATGTGCACATACCTATTTACATGATTTATTATGCTATATACACAGTTTTTAGTACCCCTTGGGCGGCGACCGGTTGGTAATTTTGGTCCATTTCGGCTGCCTGTGCGCGCTCTTGCGGTACCCTTTAGACGTTTTGCTGAAAATCCAGTACTTGTCCTTGGAAGGCATGTCTTTTTCTTTAGGCAGTTCTGCTTGTAGTCGTTCAAAGTTCTTGACTGTGAGGCCGTTGAGACGGAGCGCTGCTCCGACTCTCTCGATATTTCGATCCACCGTTCGCATTCTCAGTCTGTGTCGGGCTTTCTGATGTCGGCTCATTGTATGAGGAATTTTCCTAGATTCATTGTTAGCATACTGCGGTATGTCAAATGAGCGGCGCTTATACTTACCATAATAGTCCTCCCCATCGAGCAGCGGTGCCTTTAAATGCTCCAAACATCTTGTCTAATATATTAGTTTCGGTAGGTTCGTGAAGTAGAATGTCGAACATGAAATTTCAAGCTGCAAAATTCCAGCTCCTCCCCTAACCCTGTGCCGGGGATACGTGTTTTTAGTAGCAAGGCGGATCGTACCCAGAGTCTCAATAGCACAACCGCCAGTCCAGCTACGAAGATAATGAACAAAAATCCTAAAAACAATGCATTTTCTAAAATATTAGATAATAAAAAGGTAGATATACAATATGAAGGCTCACGCTAAGCGCGATCTCAACGTCGGTTTACCTCCTCGAGGAGTTGTTAAACTTCCGCTTCTTATAATCATTTTGACCGCTATTCTTCTTGGGGGCCCGTCCGGAGGCTCCAATGGTTATATTCACTTTAGGAGGGACGTTGAATCCAAAAGACTTGGCTACTTTGACAAGATCCAGTTTGTCAATCTGATAGACGGTCTTAAGATGATGGGAAGAATACGCTTGGAGATAAGCACGGTAACCATCCTTAGCAGACTGATTGAGCCAGTAGTTGGAAGATACAAGCTTCTCTAATTGCGTCTGAACGTTCGCGATTTTATTAGCAGGGAACTCATATTCATTAAGTGGGACCTTAGCTGCCTTGAGGTAACGCAAGAAGCCAAGCTCCGATGGAGTAAGAAACATTAACGATTTACCTTTACCTTCAGTTCCTCTGGCAGTACGACCGACGCGATGAATATAGTCACGGGGATCATCTGGAGGATCAAATTGGATGATCCAGTCGACAGCGGGAATATCAAGACCTCTGGCGGCAACGTCAGTACAGACGAGAATACCCTGCTTAGCGTTACAGAATTCAAAGAAAGTATTTGTACGTTTTTGTTGTTTTTGTTTACCGTGAAGATCAAGCACCGGCAGGTCGATGTAGTTTAGTAGTTCTCCATAGAATTTAACACAGTTACAAGAGGATAAAAAGACAATGACTTTTTTGTTTTTATTTCTCTTGAGGAATGAAAAGAGCAGAAGGAACCGCTTATCGGAATCACACACAACGTAACCTTGTTCGAGACCATCGGCAGTAGAAGTTTCCTTTTCAGAATCAACGTTGATGTACAAGGGACCAGGGCGTAATGAGATTCTTGCTAAATCCTCAACCTTAGTAGTTTGAGTCGCAGAAAATAGCATAGATTGACGGTCATCACGTTGGGGTAAGATCTTAATGATCTGTTTCATTTCGTCTTCAAATCCGATTTCTAAGATACGGTCTGCTTCATCGATAATAAGAGCCTTAAGGTTCTTGAAAACGAATCCTTTGGTGTTTTGTAAATGGTCCAACAGTCTACCGGGAGTAGCAACAATCAGATTTACACCCTTGGCAAGTTTTTCTGCCTCTGCTCTTCGATTAGCACCGCCTATGACTATTCCATGAGTTTGAGTGTGATGGGCCATAAGCTCGCGAGCGACACCAAAGATTTGAAGCGCCAATTCACGAGTTGGAGAAATGATAATCACACCGGTTCCGTTTCTAGGTTTGAATTTCAGAGAATATAATAATTCGATAGCGGGAATGAGGAATGCAAGAGTTTTACCAGACCCGGTCTTAGCAGCACCGAGCACGTCTTTGCCCGCCAAAAGGGGAGGGATAGCACGAGCTTGAACGGAGGTCATTTTTTCGAATCCCATTTCGGTGATTGCCTTAAATGTATTTTCAGAGAGGTTTAAGTCGGAGAACAGAGTGGAGTTCGAGGTTGATGAGATGGTTGATTTAGGTGGGGCAGTGATGTTACCGTTTTCATCTTCGAATTGGTTGATTTCATTAGTTTCTTCGTCTTCTTGCTTTTCTTCCTCCTCATCCTCTTCCTCTTCCTCCTCTTCCTCTTCCTCATTCTCCTCATCCTCTTCAGCTTCCACATCTAATAAACCTTCTACTTCTTCCAACTCTTCGTCTAATTCACTAACTTCCTGATCGTCTTCTTCATCTTCATCTTCATCTTCGCTTACTTCCCTTTTGCTGGCTTTGCTCTTTTTGCTGTCTTTCAAATTTTTCACCTTGCTCTTCTCTTCAAATACCTTGGTCTTCTTAGAGGCTGATTTGCCATTTGATAGCGAGGACCGGGGCTTTTTACTAGTCGCCAAACTGCTTCTTTCTTTTCTACTCATTGTGCTGACTTTGCAAATCAAAAGAATTCAAAAAAGTTCAGAATTCTCGCCAAATGTCGAGTTTGTACGTTTTCAGATTCAACCTACGAGGACCGAATATTTCAAATTTCAAAATTTTTCTGCAGGCATTTTTTTTTTTTTTTTTGGTAGCGCACTTGCATATCTGATTGATTGTCGATCCCGATGCCATGTCAGCCGTACGCCTTATGAATTTGTGGACGAGCAAGCACTTTGGATTATTATTCATATTACAGATGGTGAGATGTTTCGAATATGGAGGATTAAAATAGTAGTAGGATTAGTAGGAGAGTGAGCAGTATTAACCAAAACTAGATATAGGGCTGAATATCTTAAATGCAGTGATATTTGTCATTCGACTTGTTTCAAGGACTCAGGAGGGCTGGGTAGTTTGACGATAATAGGAAAAGATATAATAGCACATACTACTAGCAGATCAAGCTCGAGTTGAGCTGAATATCAGCAACCACCACTGCCCATGAAATAGCATAGTCAAGGAAATGATGAAGGGTCTCTCCGAGACAATCTTTTGCGTATCCCTTACCCACGTCTCTATTACCGCCATTGGAGCGAGATGGAGTTCCCACTCAACATTGATCATAAAAATCGATTAAGCACTCTTATTACCCTTCGAAGTCGACCGTAAAGTTGCAAGGATTCTGGGAAGGTCTAAGTGAAGAAAGGCCCTAGGAGCAGTTTCTGCCTTCTATATGAGTACCTAGTCACCAGACAGGCCCGTGGCTGGTATCATAAGCATAGAACCAAACTGTTATTTCAAAATACACACACTCTATAGCACCTCGTTCTTTATTTCAAACTGATTTTTCAATCGTTGCTATAAATCTGGTGGTAACGAACCGAATATTCACCCAGATTCTGCCATGGGTATGGGTATTTGCCCGTATATTTAACTTTCAGGGGTAGCCCAGATAAAGCCGTTCGAAGACGCGCGCCTCGTCGAAGATATCAACAAACACTTCACCGGGTCTCTCTTCTTGCTTGTCTGCTTTATAGCTTCTATTTTGTCTGTTACTTTCGTTACTGCTTTACTTAATAACATCACACTTACAATACGCCTACGACAATGCAGCCGCGTCAATCGGTCGCGTCATCTACCTCTCAAAGAAGAGCTACGAGCGCTTCGTCTTCGACCCTGAAATCGCGTCAACTGGCGTACTTAAACGCCCAGCTGGCCCAGCTCCAGTCAAACGTGTTGGATCTTGGTAATCACATTCAGATTTCAGTCGAACACGCCGAGTCGGTCAGAAAGCTGGGAATTCTCCACGGTGCCTTGTAAGTAACTAAGTTGGGTGTTTCTTATGCAGTTGTTATTATAATATTCTAACTTTATATACAGACTCATGGCGACTCATAAAGTATTTGAACAAGAAGACATTGAGGGTGAAGAGCAAGGCGAAGAGCAAGCTAGCAAATGATCTGCTATCTTAAAATAAAAAGCTACGACTCAAAAAAACTCTCTCTTAGATACACCCACTACCTCAACATTAATCTCCTCTTTTGAAACGGAATCACCTTCAATGGACCTAGATCGAAATTACTCAGCCGACTCATTTGCTCATCAATGGTCTTTGAGTAACTATTCTCTTCGTAAATATCATCCAGAACTATCTGGGGCCCTTTACCCTTTGTCCACTTCTCTATCCATTCTGAAGCTTCGCTATTTTCATTGAAATTAGCCGTTTTTGTTTTTGATTTGATGGTTCCTTTTTTCCCTTTACTCTTCGCTGCTGCCGCTTCTCTCCTTTCTACTCTATTTTTCATGATACTTCTTAATAAAAATTCAACATTGTTCGTAGGCCGGCCAGTATACTTCAAATACGGCTTGCCATCTGGATACTGTTTGTTGATTCGAAATAGCAGATAGTCTGCTAATACCATTGGATCCACATGGCTCCTTTTGACTGCGTTGATAAGACACATCTTGAGCATATCTTCTGAATCCTTCACCTGAGGAACAAATACGCCTGGCGTATCGAATATATAAATATTGGGGTCTCTTGAAATGCGGATTGTTTCGGAAACGCTTCGAGTGACGCCAGGCATCTCTCCAGTACTGGCTACTTTATGGTTCTCTCCAGTGCCGACTTTCCTCAGTGTATTTAAAAATGTGCTTTTACCAGCATTAGGCATTCCTGTTATCAACAGTCGCAGTCCCAAAGGTGGTTTAGGCTCCAACTCTTCATATAGCTGTTTGGCCATGTCCAGCACCTTTTTGGCATCTCCACTACTCCTACAATCAATCGTAAGGAACTTCTGTTGCGGATGCCAGTTTTCAAATAGTTCGCTAGCCTTTGATATGCCACTTAGATCGTTTTTTGTATATAATATCAGCTTATTCTTATGCCCCAAAACCCTATCAAATAGTAGGTTGATTGATGACAGTGGAGCTCGCGCATCTCTCAGCTCCAGTACCAAGTCTACTTGTAATGACGTCTGATGCATGGAATGTAATGCTTTTCTGTGATGTCCATGGAAGTTTGCCAACGGGATGTTATATTTTGGAAATGTTTCTCTTGGCGAGAACTCTCGCTCTACAGCTGTATCTACTTCTGCCTCTACCGGTAACCTTGCGTCTGATGAATTCCATCTACTTCCTAGTTAGCTAGCTGCTCTAACCTTTCTTTCCGCGCATTCTCACTTACCTTATCCTTCCAACTGTAGGCCAATATTGCCGACCAAATCTAATCGCAAACATTTATAGCTGGTGAATGGTCTGTCAAAATTCCGAGGATGAAAATAAATCTGTTCTCGACGCAGGGACCCTTCAAAATATGCACGTTATGCTGTCAGGGTGAAAAATTCTGGTCCTGCTTCACCATTCATAAATGGCACTCATATTTAACTCCTAAAGTCATAATACGATCCTAATTATCTATTATTTTTTCGCATCACTCGATTAGCGTCTAGTGGTTTTCTTGCATATACCCTCGCTACTCCTAAAATGCCACTTATAACTATCTCAGGACTGCCGTCCTCGGGCAAGACTACTCGAGCCCACCAACTTAAAGCCCAGCTGGAACGGAAAATCGCCCAATCAAACTCCGATCTAACGGTGTATTTAATAAACGACGAGTCGCTGTCCATTTCAAAAGAAACTTATAGAGAATTACATGCCGAGAAAGCGACCCGAGGATCACAAATATCTGCTGTCAAGCGTCATCTGGGCAAAAATACCATAGTCATTTTCGATAACTTATCGTATATCAAGGGCTTTCGGTATCAACTGTTTTGCGAAGCAAAGGCTTTGTCTACAAATGCATGCTTAGTCCACGTTGGTGCGCCGACAGATATGTGTGTTCAATGGAATGCGTCCAGGCCTGACGGTGAAGCATGGCCGAAAGATCTGTTCGATGCACTTGTGTTTCGATATGAAGAGCCTAATGCTATGGCCAGATGGGACTCTCCGTTGTTCCCCATATCGCATGAAGATTCTGAAGACGATATCCCTATAGATGAGATTTGGGATGTATTAATTCTTCGAAAACCGAAACCTCCAAATGCTGCGACGGTTCTCAAGCCTGCTACTGCGGGCAATTATCTCACTGAGCTCGATAAAATCACCACTTCCGTCATCAATGAGCTCTTAGAACTTCATAAGACGTCACCAGGAGGAATGGTGAAGTTGTCGGACTATGATGAAAGGGTGCAATTGCCCATGCGACTGACCGTGGCCGGACTGACGCGGATTCGTCGTAACTTCGTCACGATCAACAAAATAAAACCAATTGAAATGTCTCGAATTCGGTCTCATTTTATCACGTTTGCCATCAAAAACCTTAACGCTGATATGTAAATAGTATTCGTAGTATCACTTAACTTATATCTAACCAAACCGAGCGAAGCGAGCTACGGGTCTGGGCAGAGCCCAGCCGCCGGAGGCATTGATAAGACAAACAAAAACAAAATGTGAAATGTCTAATTATAATTCTAATATACTTTTAAATACCCAAACGAAAAACGTACCCAAGCGGAAACTACTATAAACATTGTCGGAAAAGAAGTTTGCCCAGGCCACAGAGAATCTTGGTGAGCATATCGCCATTCTGGCCCTGTTGCCCTTGTTGCTGCTGGTGCTGTTGTTGACCATAGTTTTGCTGGTGGCCCGGAGCATATTGCTGGTTCTGAGGTGCGTTTCCGTAGTACTGGTTGGCAGATCCTCCGTGGCCCGCTACTGGTGGTGGGTGCTGGGGATATTGACCTCCTTGCTGGTTGAGATAGAGGATGATAACTCCGCTATTATGAGGATCGACTTCATGTCTAATGCCATGAGTCTGGCAAAGCTCTTCTACCGCGGGTTTGATCTTGGCTACGTGATTGGCAGAATGGTTTCCCTTGCCTACAATAGCATTGATATGAGATTCATTACGCTGGACGCCTGCTCTGATACGGGTATCAAGTATTTCGATGGCCTCCTTGACGAAGAGTCCGTGCAAATCGATCTCATCGGGCCCTGAGTCGGCGTTGTTAGCTCGGAACACAAAATCGGCCGCTTGTTTATTATACTGGTCCATCTTTTGCTCGTGTGACTTTGCTTGTTCGGAAAACTGTTTTGCCTGAGCGCCATCTCCTCGATGGTACGCCTGTTGCGACTTGTTCGCACAGTCGGTCTTGCGATGGAACTCCTGTTCCGCCTGGTCTCTCAACCGCTTATATTCCTCATCGTCGGCATGATTATAATCCCTTCCTGGAGTGAAATCTAATAAAAAAAAAAGTTAGTTTACTGAATAATACGCAACACGACAAAGGCTATTCGTAGATGATAATAATAATTAATATGTAAAGATGGGGGAGTTCTATATACATTGTAACCATGGGGGGGAGGCCATAGTCACTTACGTGTAGATGTTAAATATTGACTTTTAGCACTCATTTTTTCTGATTTTCTTGTTTGCTTGACAACTGTAAACGAGAGTGATAAAAGCAGACCTTTGAAAAACAAAAACCAACTGGCGATTTAAATAAAATCCAGAGGAATGTTCTTGATCATACGTGAAGTCAAAAATACTCCTCGCGAATGCGGCTCAAGGCGGACCTGCGTGACAATCAGCCTTACATTTCCCCTGAATTTTGCTGCCGGTGATAGCCCAGGAGCCGCCGTTTCAATCACTTTCGAGAAAGTCTCTTAGATATTGATATCTGGCTTTGGCAGGGTCGAGATATTGCAAACTTGCTTGTAACGCTTGGACCGTCTCGGGTAGCAGGTCTATCTTGGTGTTTGATAAGTCGGCTAGTAAAGTAGGAAGATATCTCTCTAGCATATAAATAATATTCGATTCGTCACCGGTTTTTGTAACCAACGATACCATGACGGCCAGCACATCTTGATCAACCATCGTGTACCGATCGATATTACTCCATAGAGACCAGAACTTATTCCAGGACCCGCCATTGATTAATACTGTCATAATGAGTATCACTATTGGTTTCGTCATGGCCACACCTCCTTCTCCACCAAATAGTCCAAGCACTGATGATGCACGGCTATCTACGAATGCTCTTTTGCCAGTGACTCCAGCGGTAGACGCTGGCTTACTGCGATGTGGAACAGGGTCTTGTAAAGCGTCATGAGGTAAAATGTTCATTCCCCCCTTGGATAAAGAAAAGCACAGTCGATACAACAACGTCAATAAGGAGTCACTGGCAGACAGAATCTCACCAGTCGACCGGTATGCAACATCGTGAACCTGCATTACTAGCCGTAACTTCTTGTCGCAAACGGCCTCCCATTCAGAAATCGTGTGTCTCTTGATCCATTTCGTATTAAATTGGTTGGAATATGCAATAGTAGCCACTGTCATTTCAACATCCCACGTTTCAATGGGAATTCCTGATGCTTGCTGAAGTACAATGTGCTCTACTAATAAGTCTAATGGGAAAGCCTTTTCGCTGATAACGTGAAGCTTTTGTAGGAAGATGAGCCGTAGTCTCCATTGTAGACCAGTCGGGTTCGATGGGAAATGGTTTATGAATGATGTGACAATGTCTGAGTTGGAAGTGAGAGAAGGATGTTTTTGGCCGTCCTGTTCTCGGAGTGTGAGGTGGTTCAGATGTGCTTTTAAGACCAAATTTTGGGCTTTTCGAGTCTCTTCGAGGGTCAGTCCTTCAGGCGCGAATGTTGTCAATCGAAGGCATCGTTTATAGTCGCCAGAGAGCGACCATTGTTGTAATTCATTGAGATAGTTTTGCGCTTCCGCAGGAGGCAGGTCGTCCAGAATGGCACTCGAGGTTAAGTTGGGAGTAGAGGTAGGAGTCGGATTGGTAGCACTTGAAGAAGTAGGAGCTGGAGTGGTAGCACTTGAAGAAGTAGTAGCCACAGGGGAAGTACTGCTAAAGCTAGCATTAGCAGTGCTAGCAAACGCAGAAAATGCAGAATGACCTGATGCAGTGACGAAATAACGTCTTGAGCCAGGCAAAACAAACCTCTTGTCAAATTTCGACGTTGGCGCATCAACCAGTTCGGCAGGTACGCCGCCCTCCCTCACCTTTTCTCTCCAGATCCCCTCTAAATCAACCTCGCCTCTTCTCTCCTCACTAAATAAATGCACATAAACTCCATCAACCTTCGTATCCAATACAACCCATGATCCACTTCTATCCACCATATTCCCGTCAGTACCGCTGGCCAAAAAGTCCCGATTGGCCGTACCCTGGCGTTGGGCCCTTTTCCTCAGTCTACGATTATATACCTTCAAGAAATTCGAACTCAGAATCCCTTCTAGGCGAGCCAGTGTGTTATAGTTCTGTTTGATATAGCTACAGAGACTTTGACCAGCCTTGTTTAAATGACGAGGACTCTTTCCCGAGCAAATCAACATAATGGCATTGGGCCCGAATGGTGAAGCAGGTTCAAGGTTCCTCAAATCAATGATCTGTAAATCACAAAGACCGAGTTCTTCAATCATGTATTTAGCGAAACTTTCAAGAGACAATGGAGAAGATTCCGGGAATATCGGTAGTAGCTCACGATGCTGGCGTAGGCTTTCCAGACCATTTGAACTGTCGTTATTCCGGAGATACCAAGGGACTTCTTGAGATTCCGACGGTTTATGATCGACAACAAGGGCAGAAGGTAATGATTCAACGTCATCTGACGTTCCAGACTCCAATCTTGAGCTATTAATGACTGTAATATCTTCATCCGTCAGTTCTCGGATGATGTGATCCGCGCTGTTACTACTGACAGCACTGCTGGAGATTTGTTTCCTCTGAAGAGCCAACTGTCTCTTCTGTTGTTGTCTCTGGTTATAATTATGCCTATACGGAGCAAAGTATGGCCTTGAAACCGGCTCCAGAAGAGTATAGAGGACCCTTCTACCCGCCATAGTTGGTAAATTCTAGTTTTATAGGGCGGTAGTGAGAGTCTTCTGAGATATCATGAGACTTCTTCAGGACACTGATAGACGGTTTCCGAGATTTTTCAGGTCAAGGGTACTGTGGCAAACGGGCGCTGAGCAGGCGCTGAGCACAGCCGTGCGTAGTAGACGGGAGAAGCTAATTTGTTGGATGCTAAGGGTAGGTAGGCGGTAGGTAGGTAAGTAGGTAGGCCTTCAGTACAATTGTGAAATTGTATTAGGTCTTTGGTTTTTCAATTCTTGAGTAGAACTATACCTGCCAGTTAAATCAGTTCCTTCTATCTGTGAAAACGCTTCCTCCCGTAACATTCCCTCTCTACCAGTAGAACTCTTCGGACCCTTGCACGGCTGGCCGATGTCCTTGAATTTGCCATTCCCATCACGAACAAGACGCGCAAACGCGGTTCCGAGAGATCAATATAACCAATTTACACTCACTTCTACTACAACTGTCTCCTTCTCCTCTCAATAATGGCGGACTTAGACATACAGAGCATTAAACTGGATCTTAAACGATGGGAGTACCAATTTCTAGCCGACCACGGTCGCAAGCCAAGTCATAACGATATAAAAGACATGCCAGAGATCCATTTAAAGTACAAGAATTATAATCGGTATAAGCAGGACGTGGACAAGAAGAAGAGAGTAAAAGATTATACAAAGGTTTCAGCAGAAGCATCTACGTCAATGTCGATGTCAACGCCTTCAAAGCCTCTCTCTCCTACTCATAAATCCTACCGCAATGACGGCTCTGTTCAGTACATCCCGAGAAGCCCTTCCAAACGATCTGCCGAGTACGAGGAAGGCTATAAAGGAAATGCTGCTTCTCATAGCCCTAGCAATCCCTTGACCCCTCAGAAAGAAAGCGTCAAAGTTCTGGCTGCTATTCTAGCGGCAAAGGTGGGCCCGACTCCTCAGATGAACGGGCGAGTCCTGGGAATATTCGATCTCACATCTCCGGAAGCAGTCACAGTGAAGAATCCGGGCAAAACCTCGGATATCTTTGATTCTACGATATTTGCTACTCCGTCGAAAAAGAGATCGAAATCAATTCCAACGACCTATAATGCCTCAATATCTCCGTCAAAGATCAATTCATCTCCGATCTTATCAAACAGTTCCACCGACCCTCTACCTCAACCTCCATTAACTCGCGACCCTGATAACAACATTCTAGCGACTCCAGTCAAGTCAAAGCCCTCATCACCGCTGAATGTACAAACTCCGTCTAGAACGCCTACCTATTTAAACCACCGAATCATGTCCACAGCGGCAGAATCTCCCATACTAGCCCCTCGCCGTCTTACCCGAACACTCTCTTCAATGATGGCCGAACTGCGAGACATCAAAGAAGAACAAGAAAACAAGACATTCAATCCAGATGAGGACGGGTTTGATGTTGACGAGCTATCTGACTTCAACGAAGACGATCTCCATAATTGGGACACGAATAGCAATATCTCCGAACCTGACTCTACAGCCAACCCCGATGCATCGTCTCAACCGAGCCGTAAATATAAAAAGAAGACTCAAAAAAGGACAACGAAAAGAGTTATAATGCGACCTACCATAAACCCCAATGACCCGGTAGACGAGTCATTGCCGTTCAAACGGCCAAAACCACTACCTAAAAAGCAGCCAGAGAATTTCCAACGTCTTAAGCTGAGAAACTCTGGCTATAAAACAAACAGATCCAAGCTCTTTTTAGGTAGAAGGTCTCGATAGAGCAACGGCCTCTTCATCAGTGTTAATTCATCAATTATTTATTCTCTGTATGACCTCATCATTAATATATTATCTATCTACTAAGTAATAGCTCGAGCATACCATCGATCCTTTTGGCCTCTTTGGCTCTCTCAACCTCTAATGCAACTCGTCTTCTCAACTGAAGAATCAGATTCTCCAATACCGGAGAACGATCGATAAGATTAGCATACATGTCAACGACGCATCCAACCCAGTCTGCAACAATTGGAATAGATCGGGTGTCTTGAACTGCTTTTACTCCCCACTTCAAAATAGGTTCTAGAGAATCTTCATCTCGGCCCGACAGCGAAACAATAACCTTGCCACGGCGTTTGAGCTCGTCAAGAACCGTGATTGTCAACTCTGGCGTCATATCGTTCGAAAATGCTGAGTCCAGTGCGTCACTCCATCGGAACCCCTTAATATGCTTTTCATATGCCTTTAATTTCCGGCTAGGGGTAGCCTTCGTTTGAAGTACTCGATGCTCTAATTCACCATGGTAATCGGCTCCTCGAATCATACGAGCAAAGTTACCAACCTTGGCCGTCTTTACACCTTGAGCAACTTTAGGCTCAGTCTTTCTTGTTCTAATTGATAATAATCCACTGGTCAGTCCAGTAACGAAATGCTTATGATCAGGTGATACGCCCGTGTTAAGAACGGCACCACCAAATTTCCAACCAAACTTAACTTGCCATTTGGGGGATGACGAATCAAATACTTTAACATGGCCATCTAGAGAACCGGCTAATACACCTCTTTCGCCAGCGTCAGCAAGACAGGTAACAGTCTTTTGGAAATTACCCAACTCTTTGACTTTCTTACTTGCGGCCAGATCCCACACTTTAACAGTGGGACCTCCAGCAGACAGAAATGTAGTAGTATTAAGAGCCAGTACGCTTTCCACTGGAGCTCCTTGATCATGGCTAGCCACGGGACCTTGTTGTGCTGAAATACGACGATCGTATATTCTCACCAATCCATCATAACAACCAGTAGCAATGAGACTGGATGAAGGAATAAAACAGGCACTACGAACATAATCAGTGTGGTCGTTGTATGAAGCAATGGGATTTGGAGATGTTAGATCCCACAACCTAACCACTCGATCGTCTGACGCCGAGAGTAAAGTCGACAACTCACTAGGATGGAATTTAGTGACTTGAGTAGAATGCTGGGTAGGGAGTAAGGTGACCAAGACACTTCTTGAATTCGCATCAAAAACCTGGATCAAACCAGTGGCATCACCAGCAACTAGAAGTTTACCATCGGATCGGAATTCTCCACTATATACTGTATCTTTAAATCTAGCGATTGTTCGTACCACTTGACGGGTCTTTGCTGAAAATATTTGTACTCTGGTACTACTCGTAACTGCGAAATCATGAGGCGATTGAGGGTTGAAGTGTAAG
Source organism: Sugiyamaella grinbergsii (assembly GCA_030579895.1). Classification (NCBI taxonomy): domain Eukaryota; kingdom Fungi; phylum Ascomycota; class Dipodascomycetes; order Dipodascales; family Trichomonascaceae; genus Sugiyamaella; species Sugiyamaella grinbergsii. Next base: position 59,215 of record JAKTRT010000036.1, read on the forward strand.
TGATTAACTGCGTTATTCTCTTTGACTAGCAGTGGGTTCCTAAATCCTCTCCAGTACCGTAGCTCGGGAGTCGTCTTGGCAGGCAAGACTGGATTTCTCACCGGCTGAATCCTTAGTGCCTGAGTGGACATTACGGACTTATGAGGCAGAATATAAATAAAATGAATAAAATTGTGACGGAGGATTGAATATGATTTTGAGAAACTAGCTTAAGTTGTTGAAGTGCAGAAATATTTTTTTGGCCGATCATTTTTCATTTTCCTTGCCCTCAAGGGCTGCATCACGTGATTGGTGTAAATAGCTTTCGTGGTCACGATTTATTGAATAGTACTAATTAACTCTTCATTTTTTTGATAAACAGTTATATTCCTTTATCTCATAAGATAAGCGAAGATCCAGTTGCTCGCAACAGCCCGCTCATGTGATCTGCAAATCGGCTACGTTATTTCCTTTTCTGATACTCTTAGATAAGGAGAAATAGCCAACTTAAAAAGTGCTCTACCACATAATCTAGGGTCAAGTAATATATCATCAGTTGGATTACCCCGATCTGTCTCGTTGACCACTATCTATATTAGCTCAGGCTGCATGAAAACAAAAAGACTTCCTATCGATACAGGCTGCCGATGCATCATGAAGTACCATGAGCGTATTTTGGCGAAACGAATATCCAAATAGTCTTCAAGTCGATAATAATAACCACAATATTGTGGATTCAAAAGAGATAATCACGACTATTTACCTCTTAAGTACTCTTGATACATGATCTGAGGCAAACATTTGGTGTCAGTATTATATCGGCAGCATAGAATTGATCGCCAAGGTTAAAGACGTAGGCGATCCAGAGAAAGCACAGGATAGGCAATGAATAGCATCACGCCCCGTGAAGTGAATCAGGCCCGCGGCAACTAGAAGGAGATCTATCGCCTTTCGTTATCTTTATTCTCAATTTGTAGGTTATAGTTTGCTCCTTGTTTCATGTTTCGTATTTTGCCGTAAGAGTGCACTCAAAAAAATATAAATACGGAACAGCGGTCCTATCATGCGAATATTAAAGATTATTACATCAATAATTAACTATACAAGTTGTATTCACAATGACTGGCGAGGCAGAGAAGACAAACTTCCATGACGAGGTTATTGATCTCCCGGATGATATTAGTCTGAGGAGCGTGGACCTGGCCATGGAGGTTGCTCGGCAATCACAGGGAATGACTATAGACGAAGCAACAAACAGACGGATCCTTCGAAAGACCGACATGTATGTTTGTACTATAATGTGCTTCGTTTATTGTATTCAGTTCCTTGACAAGGTGTCCAATAGTTACGCTTCAATCATGGGCCTTCGGACCGATCTGAATATGACCGGCCAGGATTATTCTTGGGTAGGAAGCGGATTCTATCTTGGATATCTTATATTCGAGTGTCCAGTATCGTTTGTTCTACAAAAGTTCCCAGTTGCCAAAACTACTGGAGCATTCATTATTTCATGGGGGTTTGTTCTTTGTATGACTTCTCTTCCTCATAACTATGCTGCGTTTCTCACTACCCGAGTCGTTCTCGGTATTCTAGAATCCGCAGTCACGCCCTCGTTCGTTTTAATCACTTCTCAATGGTACAAGACTAGTGAGCAGTTCACCAGAACTGCATTCTGGGTAAGTCAGTTAGTGGATGGACTAACATTTTATAATCGAGGGGGGGGGAACTTTACTAACATTTGTAGGTCGCGTGCAATGGTATGGGATCAGTGATTGGATCTTTGATTGCATATGGATTAGCTGAAGCAGATTTGAGAGGAAGTCTACCTATAACTGGGTGGAGACTTCTTTATATTATCATCGGCGTCATCACCATTACACTTGGAATCGCATTTATTGTGGTGATTCCTGACACTCCTTCTAAAGCTTGGTTCTTGAATGCAGAAGAGAAACTACTCGTGGTCGAGAGAATCAGGTCTAACAAGCAAGGGTTCGGTAACCGAAAGTTCAAACCACATCAGGTTAAAGAAGCATTTCGAGACGTTCGTCTTTACTTGTGCTTTTTCATTATGCTTGCGGGAAATATCCCTAACGGTGGATTGACCAACTTTGGTGGCATTCTTCTCACCGGTATGGGGTACTCTCCTTCAAAAGCTCTGCTGATGAACGCTCCTCAGGGAGGAGTGGAATTTGTGGGCTTGATTACCTTTGGGCTCATTGTTAGTAAAACTAACAAAAGAATGCCTATAGCAGTTGTCGGGTGTCTTTTCAGTATTCTTGCGGCATGTTTATTGGCATTCCCTAAGAGTCCAAATGCACAGCTCGCTGGATACTGTATTAACGGGCTCAGTTCCATCATTCTTGTGACATCTTTGAGTCTTATTTCTTCGAATAGCGCCGGCCATACCAAGAAAGTGGTATTCGGAGCAGTATCATTAATTGGATATTGCACCGGCAATCTCATTGGCCCGCAGACATTCTTGTCGAAAGAGGCGCCTCACTATAGCTCAGCCAAAATCGCTATTGTGGTTTGTGTTGTATCTAATTTCATTTTGATCTTGACAATGTACTATGTCAACGTCCGAGCAAACAGAATCCGGGATAAGAAGAACGAAAAAGTCCCCGAGTCATTTGTTAATTCTGAATTTGCAGACCTAACTGACTTCGAGAACCCGGAGTTTCGCTACTCGACGTGATCAAGCGGACGGACTTTAAGTTGGCCGACATCCCGGCTTTTTCTTTTTTGTTTTTTATTGTTTAGTAAATTCCTATCATTATCTAGTGTTACGTTAAAACCTGTAAATATCTAACCGGTTTCAATATAGCAGTACAGATTATTTGCCAGATATGTAGCTTTGTAAGACATTTCAAGTATTAATACCAAGATGGACCTTAAGATAACAGCTCCTATTTGGCTGAAACATCGGACTTGCGAACCGGAGGTTAACAACCGGAGGTTAATATAAGCTTTACGGATAAATCTATGGCCGATGACCAAGGTTAGATATACTGAATTAGGTTGTCAGCAAGCAAGTTTGTGCAGAGTTAAAACGCTTAATGCACATTGGCTTTGAAGATAACGTTTACAAGCCGGTGTCCCCCCAACCCCGAGAGCCCTGTTACGGTAACTGGCGATTACCTCCCGACTGGGGATTCTGCGCTGCATATCGCGATAACCGCTTATCAGAAATGTGCTATCAACGGGCTTGCGTGTATAATGGCAGCTTCATCAGTTAGGCAAGAGGAGTGAAGAGGAGTGAACCAGCGTACATCTTATGCTGATCGGCCATTTAATTCTGCACTTGATATACTTTGACCACCAATCAGATAGGGACTGGAACGTTAAACATGAGTAGAACCAGAAGTGGATTATCCTATTATCTGGCTATCTCTTCACTATCTCTCTCACTTGGTCCTGAGTCAGATTGAGTTGCAGGAGATAACGAAGTTGCATCATGACATTAGACTAATAGAGAGACATGTTGACTGCTAACCTACGATACGCCTGGAACGAAACCGGTTCCAAGTCCTGTTTCTTATCATCGTAGGGGAGGGTGGGTCGCCGATCCCAGGGATATATAAATGTTGTCTCGTGGCGCTTAAAGAACCCAGGTTTAATCATTCTTGTATAATCAGATCTGCTAGAACCATTAAAAGGATTATTATATTTCAAAATGATCACAGAATATAGCACAGATCCAAAGGATGCTGGCGTCGTGGAGAAGCAGGCTGATGTCGAAGTGTCTGAAGTTAAGGATATCAACCTCAAAAGTGCCGATTTGGCTATGGAGGTAGCTCTTCAATCTTTGGGTATGGAAATTAGCGAAGCCGATAACAAAAGAATCCTTCGTAAGATTGATCTTTATGTTTGTAGTCTAATGTGTGTTGTGTATGCTGTCCAGTTTCTCGATAAGGTTACAAACAGTTTTGCTTCCATTATGGGCCTACGTACTGACTTGAAGATGACCGGTCTGGAATATTCCTGGGTAGGAAGTGCTTTCTACCTTGGTTATCTGGCGTTTGAATTCCCTGCCTCTTTTGCTTTGCAAAGGTTCCCTATTGCTAAAACTGTTGGTGCCTTTGTAGTTGCTTGGGGTTTTGTTCTCTGTATGACTGCTCTTCCTACCACTTACGCTGGTTTCCTTACTACTCGTATCTTTTTGGGTATGCTAGAGAGTGCTGTTACACCAGCATTCATCCTGATTACATCCCAGTGGTACAAGTCGAGCGAACAATTCACTAGAACCGCTTTCTGGGTCAGTTGCAACGGTTTGGGTTCCATTGTTGGTGCCACTGTTGCCTATGGTTTAGCAAAAAGAGAAATCGCCGGAACCCTTCCTATTACTGGTTGGAGATTATTATTCATTATTGTTGGTGTTATTACTATTGCTCTTGGTGTTGTGTTTGTAATTGTTATTCCCGATACTCCTTCCAAAGCTTGGTTCTTAAATGAAGAAGAAAAGATGTTGGTTGTTGAAAGAATCCGTTCCAATAAACAGGGGTTCGGAAACAGAAACTTCAAGTTGGATCAACTTAAAGAAGCGTTCATGGATGTCCGTCTTTATTTGAACTTCTTTGTCATGGTTCTTATTGATATTCCTAATGGAGGATTAACTAATTTTGGTAGTATCCTTCTTATTGGTATGGGATATGATGCTTTGGGAGCACTTTTAATGAGTGCTCCACAAGGTGCAGTTGAATTTGTTGGTTTGATTCTTTTCGGATTGATTGTAGGCAAATTCCAACATAGAATGATTGTTGCTATGATTGGTACTTGTATTAATATCTTTTCTGCGTGTTTGCTTGCATTTGCTAAAAACCATAAAGTTCAATTGGCTGGCTACTGTCTTTTCGGATTATCGCCAATCTGTTTTATCTGTTACTTGAGTACCATCTCGTCAAACAGCGCGGGTCACACTAAGAAGGTTACTTTCGGCGCCGTTTCTTTGATTGGATACTGTGTTGGTAATCTTATCGGACCTCAAACGTTCATTGCAACTCAAGCCCCACACTACAGCTCGGCCAAGATTGCCATTGTTGTCTGTTTTACTCTCAGTTTGGTTTTGATTGCACTCACCTATTATATTAACCTAAGAGCTAATAGAATCCGTGATGAGAAGAATGAGAAGCTCCCTGCTGATTTCGTCAACTCTGAATTCGCCGATTTGACTGATTTCCAAAACCCCGAGTTCCGTTATTCTCTTTAGTTTTTCAAATTTTTTTAGTTTATATATTTTAAATATTGGAAAAGAAGCCTGTTTTTACGAATGTTTTTTTTTTATGATTTAATATTTTCGTTCTCATCCTTGACAACAGCCAAATTTAAACGACGATAGTTACAGTTAGTAGGGAGCCGAACAACACTACAAAAATTGCTACCGATGATTTGACAGCCGAGCCAGTCTTGCTGGTGGTGGTGGCAGCAGCACTTGCTTTGGTTTCGCTTGTTGATTCGCTTCCACTTGCAGCCTGGGTTGTAATCAGAGAAGTAGTAGCTTTACTTGCAGATGAAATACTTTCCTCACTAGACGATTTGGTACTTTTACTGGCAGAGCTTTCCATTGAAGTACTGGCGGGCCCCGAAGTAGGACTCGGGGAAGTTTGTACAGAGCCGCTTCCAGTCGGTTTCAAGGAAGTAGAACCTGCACCAGCTGAAGTTGCCTCAGAACCGGCCGTGGCCAAAGCCGAAAAGGGGAAAAGACCAGATAAACCTATATTGGTTAATAAATACCTAGAGGGTAATAATAACACGCGACCTTACCTGCAAATTCACTGGCTTCGGCTGATACAAGTGATCCGAGTCCTGGCAACAATCCACCAAAGGCTTGAAATGGTTAGATTTTCAATTTGGCAGTCTAAAATATATATTTTCAACTTACCACCGGCCTCTTCACTAAGAATGGATTGAAAATTAGGGAATTCGGTTTCAAAGGCTTAATAGAAGTTAGATTTATATTTCCAGAATTGTTTTACGTATAAGCATCTCATTTACTAACCTCCTAAAAAACTGCCCTCTAAGGCAGCGTATTTGGAAAATGGGATATCATCTCCTGTAAGAGTGCCGAATTCGTTCTCTATAGTAGCGATAATTTGATTCCAAAAACTTTCGACCCCTGGAGCTATAGAAGGGAAATCAAATCCAGAAAATCCATCCAAATCTGAGAAGATGTCTTGTGCCTGTATCACGACGGTTAAACTGGCGATAAGGAGAAAAAGTCGGTTGATAATCATTCTTTGAGTGGTTCAAAAATAATAGCAATTTAGATGTATAAGGATCAAAATTGACTTAAATCCAATCGGCTTGTAGTAGTTTATATATTTATTAGACGTCTTACAAAAAAATAAAAAAGTGGGCCCAAGCATCGTGACTGCCTAGATCAGACTGCGCATTTGTGGAGGACCCCCTCACAGATAATTTTCAATAAGCCAAGCCTCAATTAGCCATGTTTGTGTTGGTTGGAGAAGATGCTGAAACTGATTTAGGCACCTCTCTGCCCACAATTGCACATGGCATGCACAGGCTATGCGGGTTATCGCAACCTTAATCCCAAGCTTAGTCTGGCGGCAATGCATATGAAACTATGCTTTGGTTTTTTATTCTAACTAAAAACTCAAGCTTTACAGCAAAACACCCTCCTGATCAGTATGTGGTTGACAACATTGAGCTTAGCTCACTGGTTTATAAAATGGGTCGGCTCCTACAGATGAGGTGGTGAACTACTTTTCTGGGAAATCAATGGTTAAACTAGTGGTTTTAGTTACGCAACAATGGAAAGCACGAACCTCTGCAATTGGCCTTCAATCATTGCTGACTAGTTAAGCTTTGTTTCGTTAGATAACACCATATTATTCTAAGATTTAACTGGGCAGTGTCAATTGTCGACTACACTGCCGGGAGGATGTTCAGGCGGGTCACGTACACTGCTGCAAATAATGGGAGCGTAAAGAACTCCTGCTATCTTGCTCGTCTACTAGATAATTGTGTTACATTAACGGCCAAGAAAAACCAAGCTCCTATCACGCAAATTGTAGCCCATATTGCCATATCCAATAAGACTACTGTATTTCCTAAACAAACTCTGACTAGTCAAGCTTTTAATCGACGCCTGTCCCAAAGGGGAGTGCATAATCTCCGTGGACCAACAAAGACCCTGCAGAGGAGGCATGGAAAAGCTGCAAAGGCTAGGGTAGGGTTCTGGACAGTTTATTGCTGTTATCTCAGCCGTAAAATCCTGGTTCTTTGTAGAGAGTGCTTACGATCTCTCTTTGGTCAATTTGCTATGGGTTTTTGTCGAAAATGGATAAATAGTAATTTCACGGTGAACATTATGTCTAGTCTGGGATATATTTATTTTTGACGCAGATTTTCGAATAGTGAGGAGAGCATCTAGACTCCCATGTATATGTACTTAAACTATATAAAGGGCGTACAACACATACATACAAGGGACCCCCCATGCTTCAGTCGATACTTCGTTCGATACTGCCAGTAGCAAATCAAGTATAGTAGAAAGAGTATAAACTAATATAGTATAATAAGATAATGAGATATAGTTGTCATAAACGAGGAAGAAAGTAACGAGTACGAAACAAGGTTGAGCTGGGTTGGGAATATAACAGATTGGGAACCCTAAATCTCCTGGACGTACCGTGCCAGTCAAACCAAGGGTATAGTTTTTAAAGAGTATTATTATAATTTATGAGCTGTTGTTTCGGAGAAGATCAAGGGGTCCAAAGTACCGCGCGAAATATGGGCCCTGATTAATAACCGAGGTTAGGTATAACTGATGGGTAGATAGATGACAGGGTCTGCCAATCACACTTTAGAGATTCTTATTGTCTTGACAGAAGTTCAATATAAGTCTTGGCCGGCTGGCATGACGTTGACAGCCCCCAACGGTTATCTTAGGAGCAGTTACTATATCTTGTGTTTTCCGTTATGGCGTTGTTTAAGAGAGACTCGGAGTCGTCATATACTCGAGCACTAGTAAACCGTAGAGCGAGAATGGTAGCTGCATAATTATAACTGAACTGAATATAATAACCCTTCCTTGTCTGCTAGACATGTGTTGATGCAATTAGCTAGACAAACGGAATAATGATAAAGTCACCGAAAAAATATAACCCTTGTCAGCTAGACATGTAGCAATGCAAGTAGCTGGAGAACGGGAATAGTGATAAAGCTGTTGAGACGAATATCATTCAAGACCGAGGATTAGTTGGAGATCCGGCCTGCAGGCAGTCGACTGTCGTTGAAGCAGTAACTTCTGCAAGGGTCCTAGTTCCCAACCGACCTCGTCCTGTTAGTGCAACGTTAGGGTTGGGGTCTCGGGGTTGGCAAATTTCTCCTTACTGTTTTAGCTACCTATTGACAAGAAACCTATAGCCCCTTTATATATTATTCCTCCAGGATCATTACCAATGGCAACCATTGCCTAATCTCCTATTCTCATAATGTCCTATCCCGGCTCAAGGGTAACCGTGGCATATATCTGCTGCCCGCGGCACCGCGTCTCCTTATGCCATAATAATACCGGCAGAGGGAAATGTATGGCACGGCGTTACGACACCTCACTATATAAACTGCCAAGTAGCACGAATTCTTCACACTTCTTCTTTCTCCTTTTCTTCTTTAGCCCGTTTTACGGGCTCCTTGTTTTTCTGATGGCAAGTAAAATATTGGAACTAGCCAGCGCCATAACCTTCTTCAGTTGCTCTTTCTTGACTTTGAACAGTTTTTTTTTTGTTGAGGACGCCTGATTTAATAGACTCGATGCTTTAAACGAATGGTTGTTGTTGTTTCAATGATCGGTTCAAATTCATTATGGACCAGTGCTAATGACCATAGGATTATCCGGAAAGATTTGAGACCGCATTAGCTCGCTGGCCTGTAAATTTGAATTTGTTCGAGAGCTAGAACTTCAAATGACAACCTTTCAGCAGAGTCTCGTTATTTTAGAAACACGTTATCCAAGGGCTGCTTAGAGTTCTATGCTAAATGGTATCTCTAGCATTTCCGGGAAAGTACATGTTATTTTTCCTTGGTTGGGTATGGCATGTAATTCAGTGAAATGGATTATGCTGGAGTTTTTTATCGGAAGGTTGAAGAAATGACGCGATGCCCGCTGTCATTTCCTACCCAATCGGCAAACTTCTCGATTTAAGGGTTCGCTGGATCGAGTTGGTGACCAGTGGAATGAATGAGTATACAATGAATGAAACGTAGGCTATATGATAAGAGAGCTGAAGATCAGTGGTATTGAAGATAAGTAATTTCCAGCGGGGTGAAATGAGACCTTGATACCAGATAAGATTCCACGTTATTTTGAACCATTTTTTATTGATGAAACCACCAGGGAACCATTAATCGGTCGGAGTTTTGCTGATTCCCGCTTAATTAGTATTACTATGCTAATTAAGTGAAGTAATAAGAGTTGTGCTCTTAGGGATCCGTAGTGTTGGGCACTACTCTTCTAAATATTATAAGTTGTTCTTTTCAGAGATCTGAACACTTCCGAAAGGCTTATAGCAATCCAGCCATCATATTCAATTGGCCTTCTGCTATTAGCGGTACGCCGTGGAGCGTTACTCGAATTTTCTAGGAGGGTGACTAGATCTACATCAGCAGTAACGGTACTGCAATTACAGAACATAGCATGATGATAATATCTCATAACAAAGCTATTTTTTCCTGGGGATAGGAGGGAATAACATACTACGGGAACAATTAATAAGTCTAACATTCCTGAGACAAAGGGAATTTATTTGTGAATGAGGTATATTATGTGTCGCAGCTATTAAACATACCCGGACGGAACATGTCCGAACCGAACAGCAGACCAAAGCCCATTCCAGAGGCAAATGATAAGACCCATTCCAGAGGCAGATTCCAAGACCCATTCCAGCGGCACATTTTAGACCCATTTCAGAGGCAATTCCAAGGCATTATAAGACCTGACCAGATGCGAGTGTACCAATGCTAGGCATATTATATGGCCTCATTTATGAAGTTATTTCTGAGTCTTTGTATTGTGATGATTTTTTTTTTGGTTTTCCATGTTACTTTTAAGCTCCTTCCCTGGACGTTGAAATCCAAGTCCTACCTTTGCTAGGCATAAACCAAGCCCTAGCTGTCCACTAGGCATGACCGAAGTTCTACTTCATAGACAATCCGATAAGTCCATCCTAATGGCCCCAAGTGGTGTGTTTGTTTGTGCACACCACAGAATCTCAAAACCAATTCTTCCCATGTTGTGTATCGAAATTTTTTTTTTTAATTAATTTTTTTTTTCCACTGTATTTTTGTAGATGGCCCCTGGTTTGCCTCTGGCAATTAGGAGTTGAGCTCTCATGGCTCTACTGCTTCAGAACGTCTGGCCTTTAGCTTATATCTCCCATACTCTATCTACTTCAGCTCCTGTGTGCTCTTCTTCGCAGCCGCGCGCTTTGCTATAGGCATATCTCCGCCATTCTGGCAGTTGGCGCGATGTTCGAACCTCATCAAACTATCGTTGGCCCACCCCCGTAACACAGTGTGAAATGTCCATTCAACGAGGTACGTATACAATTGGTTTGTGCGGTTCGTTCAAACAAGCCTATATCAATCAAGCCTCGGTCGCTAATCTCTGACCGAATGAAAACCTACCAGAAACTAACTCTAATAAGACTCCATTTGGGCCGCTCAGCCTAGCACTAGTCGTGGAATTGGCGTTCATCTCTCGTACGACGCTCGTTCCAAGAGAATCGCTTATGCAGCAAACAAGTCTGTTCATATCCGATCGGTAGAAGAACCAGAAAAGTCGGTTCAGTATACCAATCATGCTCAGCCAACGACCGTAGCCAAGTTCTCTCCTTCGGGGTTCTATGTCGCTTCGGGGGACTCAGCAGGCAATGTCAAAGTTTGGGACGTCGCTGGTGAGGACATGATCACCAAGGGCGAATATCAGGTCATTCAGGGAAGAATCAACGATTTGGCATGGGACGCTGATAGTCAGCGGATTATTGCTGTAGGCGACGGCAAGGAACGGTATGGCCATTGCTTCACTGCTGATTCGGGTAACACGGTCGGGTCGATTGCTGGTCACTCGGCGGTTGTGAATTCCGTGTCAATTCGCCCTGTTCGTCCTTATAGAGCAGCCACTGTTGGTGACGACGCCAGGTTGGTATTTTATAACGGCCCTCCTTTCCAATTCTCACTATCTCATCAGGATAAACATACCAATTTCGTTCAAGATGTACAATTCTCTCCTGATGGACAGTATATTGTTTCTGTTGGTTCGGACCGTAAGATTGCTCTGTATGATGGCAAATCCGGCGAGTTCTTGTCGTTTGTCGATGACGGTGAACATCATAAAGGAAGTGTGTTTGCAGTCGCTTGGTCCGTTGATTCGTCTAAATTTGCTACTGCGTCTGCAGACCAGACGGTCAAGCTATGGGACGCTTCGTCTAAGAAATTGTTGAAAACCTGGTCTTTCCCTAGTGGTCTGAACAACCATCAAGTCGGGGTGGTGTTTGCTGGAGAGTTTATTATTTCCCTGTCGTATTCAGGAGATCTCAACTATCTTCAGGAGTCGTCTGAAGCTACCGTGAAAGTTGTCTTGGGCCATCAAAAGAGTATTACCAGTTTATGCTCAATTTCTGTGGACCAGCCTCTAGTCAGTGGCTCGTACGATGGTCGTATTATCCACTGGGATAATAAGAACCTTTCAGCGAGCACCTCTATCCAAGGTCATGCTGGTCTTGTAGTAGGAATTGTGTCTGATGGCGAGAAACTATGGTCGGTAGGCTGGGACGACACCCTCAAGTTGGTCGGATCCGAGTCTAGTGTGTCGCTTATTGCTCAGCCAAAAGCAGTTTCTTCGAACTCAAGTGGCCAGGTTGCTGTGGTGGGAGAGTCGTTTGTGCAGGTTTTTGAAAATGGCAGCCAACTTGCTGTCAAGCATTCTTTGGACTTCCCTGCTCAAGCAGTTTCAATTAGCAAGTCTTTAGTAGCTATAGGGTCGTCGAATAACTCTATCCATCTGTTCAACCCCGATTTAACTCCGTCTAGCATCAAGCTCGATGCTCTTCGTTCTGCTGTTACATACCTGTCGTTCTCTCCTAATGGTGAATACCTTGCAGCAGGCGATGCGTCTGGTAAAATTACCCTCTACAGCATTCCCGAGCAGACAGTTGTAACTGGTCGATGGGCGTTCCATACCAGTCGTGTGACCAGCATCCACTGGCACCCATCTGGTGAGTATGTTGTGGGAGGCTCGGCAGATACCAATATCATCATTTACTCTGTGGCCAACCCAGGTAAGAATATAAAATTTTTTGGTGCACACAAAGACGGCGTGAATTCTGTTCTTTGGACTTCCGAGTCTTCATTTGCAAGCGCAGGGTCTGATGCCACTATAAAGCACTGGTCTGTAAGCCTATAAATTGTATAGACGTTTTGATTATTTTTTATTGTGAAAAGCCGGGTCAATGGCTAGGACTGGGCAGAGCCCAGCCTGCCAGAGATGCGAAAGACCAACGATTACTGTTAAACCGTCTATTCGTTAATTTATATAGTTTAGCCCGTACCAGCAGCCTTGAACCATTGTGACATACAACTTTCAGTATGGAGATCGTCGATTCCCGTAAATATCCCCGGTACACAACCTTTACATTTGGGAGACGCCGGACAGTTGAAATACGGGAAATGCTTATATCCTATGTCTTTGAAATAATGTATTTTCGACTTGTCCGCCAACATGGCCAAACCAATACTGTGCACAGGGGCATCTCCCCATCGTTCGTAGAAGAACCCTCCATTCTGGTCCAGATAGTCAAAGTACTCCTGATACGGTTGAGATCGGAAAAAGTCGAGGCTGGCAATCTCGAAATTGCTCCAGAAATGGCATGTCGAATATCCATTTGCTTTGTCGTGATGATCTTTGCGGTCATCATGGGCTATCCATTGTAGCGCATTGTTAGGGTGAATGTATTTAGGGTTTTTCTCAAAGAATTCTTTTGAAACGGGCCATAAGTTGCGAATCGATTCTGGCGAGTCGTATAGGTTGATTACAAACCCGTATACTTTGTCGTGTTCTTGCATGTAGGCAAATACATCGTAATCGATATCGCAGTAAAAGTCTGTCTTGGGCTCGACCCGCCAGTAGTATTTGTAGTTATCCAGGGCGGGATTAAGGAAGAATTTACCAGAATTCCATCTACACATTCGATGGTACGAAGGCATATCCGCATATTGGACATCATCATTGTTCTTCATATCGATTCCTAGTCTTGTCGCTTTTTCGACATCAATCCATTTTGGCTCCATCCAATCGTCCTCTTCGATTTTAACAAATGTACAATTCCCTCCCGTGGCCTTGAGAACCGATGTTTTGAACTCTTCAGTGAATTCCTCGTCGTTGAAAAACGTCCACGGGTAATTAAATTTATTATTAAACGCACTTTCGATCTGAACAATGGTTGCCATTAGATCTTTTGCTTCATGATTGCGAACCAGAGACATTAAAGTTGCGGGCACTCGTTCGTCAATTTCTTCGGGCCTTGATAGTCCTCCAACCGGCTCTAGTTTCTCGTCAAACAGTGGGTTCTTGGCGTCGGGTATTTTTTCAGGATGTTCGCCCGTAAATCCTTTACTTAAATCGACCTTTTGTTTCGGCTCAAAGTCGCTTTGAGCTATTTTCTCTCCGTAGGAGTTCCGGTCATAAGAAGGAAGAGCATTCATATCGGTGAGGAAATAAGTTATAGCCGTCAAGACTATAAATGAGCCTAGAACACCAATGAGGACTACTGGTCGACGGAGAAATCTTATTAGCATTGTGAATGAGTGGGTTGAGCGTCTTGTATTTGTGTTAGCAGTCGAGTAACGACGTCTCGAGGCACTGAAAGCCTATTATTCTCTTTATGCGTTTACCGTGCAAGCGAATATTTGAACCCTTGGGGCACTGTTTTTATTTTATCTTGAATCGTCCGACTTTTTTTTTTTTTTTGTTAAATTCTGGTAGGTATATAGAATAGGGAACTATCGCGTGGAACACTCCCCCTGACGAGAAATATAATAATTATGTCTGAGCGCGTGGATGTACCAGAACCGTTTATCCGCTGTCGGTCTACAATTCGCAGACATATACTTTATATATCCTGTTTTTGTTCTAATCCCACTGAGGCTGGAGAACTTGGGAGGGAATCCAGTTTTCGTCAAGCTAGTAAAAGACAAGATAGATAGCCGCTTTTGTAAACGATTACGCATTTGTCAAGGCAATCGCAACGGATATTAGAAGGGATCCTTCAAAAACGGAAGTCTGCATTGACGTTTGTCACAGCCCCTTCGGCACGCTGGTAGTCCCATTTTATGGGTCTATAAGAATATAGGCTGATTTGAATTGGCGACTGAAAGTGGTCGGAGTATTAATATCATGAATATCATGAATATATTTCCTATGTACTTATATAATGAGAGACGGCTGCTTTCGTTTGTCGCGTCATTTGCCAAGACGTATCCCCTGTAGATCGCCATCATCTTCACTCGTCAAATCCAATAGCAAGAATTGTCTATTGATTTCGTTGGCAGATACTTCACACGGCTTCTACGCTCAGTGAGGGTCGAGCAGCAAGTCAAGAATTTGGTGTACTGCTGTAGAAGTTGACCAGACATACCCTCAGAGTATACGGCTGTAGCTGCTTCCAATGCTGGATTCGAGGAGTGGAGAGGTTGACAAGGGTAATCGAGAGGAGATAAGTTAGTAGGGTTTCCATATCTTATCATCATCTTAGGCCTGAGGCTGTTGTGTATCTACTGCCTGACTGATAGAGTAGCAGGCTGCACAAGTTCAACCGGTACTCGTTTATCAGACAGCACATTTCAACCAGTATTCATCATCTACGGTCAATCCGTGCAATTCTTTACTTTATAGACGAACTAATAGCAACGACTCTTATATTAAAGACTGATTGATTACAGATAGTATACTCGCGCTCCTGCCAATCTCCCTGCCGTTATCAATATACCCCAACCCATATCACCTGACCTTCAAAAGCAAGGCAGGGA
This sequence comes from Sugiyamaella grinbergsii, assembly GCA_030579895.1. Classification (NCBI taxonomy): domain Eukaryota; kingdom Fungi; phylum Ascomycota; class Dipodascomycetes; order Dipodascales; family Trichomonascaceae; genus Sugiyamaella; species Sugiyamaella grinbergsii. The sequence goes on from JAKTRT010000036.1 coordinate 74,236, forward strand.
TATATATATTGAATTGAATGCTAGCACTAGTCTCCAGTAACCAGATAGTTTGTTAATCCATACCTTCAGAATGCTGCAAATAGTTAAAGAACAGAGAGCACTTAGCAACGCCTGTAGCTCTTTCTCTTTAAAGAATCCGTTCAACCCTAACCTTTAACCATCATAACGATTCCTATGCTTAACAATTAGTCCATCTATAGATTTAACTTCAACGTTCACTGATTTGTCAGACTGGACACTGGAAATACCGTCAACAATGGCAGTGACAATGAGTCAATCTTCAAGCAACGATGGAGGTGAGTACAAAAGCTGATATATATATATAGATAAGATTCGCATGGAGAAAATACTAACAACCTAGACATGTGTCCCATCTGTAAATCATCTCGATACTTGAATCCAGATATGAGGTTTCTAGTCAATCCTGAATGCTATCATAAAATGTGTGAGAGTTGTGTAGACAGGATCTTTGCCGTGGGTCCAGCTCCGTGCCCGTATGCTGGGTGTGGGAAGATTCTCCGAAAGAATAAATTCAAGACCCAAGTGTTTGAAGATCTGGGGGTCGAAAGAGAAGTTGATGTTCGAGCTAGAGTCAACCGGACGTTTAATAAACGACAGCAAGATTTCGAGTCTTTAGATGCATACAACGACTATTTAGAAGAAGTGGAGACGATTATATTCAATCTTGTGAATGGCGTTGACGTCGAAGCAACCGAGTCCAAGCTCCAGGCGTATGAGCAGGCGAATAGGAATCTGATTCTCGCCAACTCGCTTCGACAGAAACAAGAAGATGAGCAAATGGAGGAGTTGCAGTCATTAGAGACCCAACGGAGGCGTAAAGCACAGTTTTTGGCGTTACAAGCAGATGAGGATGAACGCCGGATCAAGGAGCAGACCGAGAAGGAGCTGGTTCGGCAGTTGGCTACCAGTGACGGAGACGCATCTGCAATTATGAAAAATGTATCCAATATGGCTCTCAAACGGTCCAGTGCGCGTCGCCGGCAGTTGGAGGACGATTTAAAGGCCCCATTGGGCCTACCGTCTGGATTATCGCCATTTGGTGGACGAGGAAGTACTCCAGGCAACGCTACGCCGTTCACGCCGTTTAATGGCGACCGGCAAAAGAACTACTTGTTCACAGTCAATGACGAGTATTTTGATCCTCTGATGAGTGACGTAGTGAACAGCCCTCAGTACCGGGCGTCTGGGTTCTCCACAAAGGGCTCGTATCGACAAGCTCTGGTGACTGCGTTTCTCGGCATTGGCTGTAATATCCAGCATGAAAAGGAGTTATCTTCAATAGCAGTTTAACAATGACGTTCCGGGCGATGCCCGGCCACCCGTCTCCGTTCTCGTCTACGAGGCATAGCATAATTCTATAATTTATATTAATGACCCCTTAATGAAATAGCAGCTATTATTGCTGAACTGTCTGTTGTCTTGTAGTTCTGCCAAGAGTTAGAATGGGGTCTACAGTGGGTTGGATGGCTGGAATGGCTGTCTACTCACCTTGTTTAACACACCTAGATCGGCGTACGGGCTGGTATACTCAATAGAGGTGATTTCGGTTCCTTGAATGTGGTCAACGAGAAATGAATGATAGGACTCGACACTGACACTGGCACTGGCACTCTTCCCAGCCGGGATCAGCTTGATAGCGTACAATGAACTGGTTGAATCGGAAACTCCAAACCGCCGTAGCCCTTCCATGATGTTGTTATTTGGAGACATGCAAAAGACCACTTCTGAGTGGATGTTTCGGGTCCGCAGGAACCCATTGGAACAGTCATTGACTGCTCGATAGCAGGCGGCCAGCAGCTGGTCTAGCGACACTACAGTAGCTGCATCTATAAACGCATACTCAAAGTCGCTGTTACCCGCCAAAAGCTCCTTTCTCACTTCGGGACAGTTTGTGACATCCGTGAACAGAGTCACCAAAACCGTATAGTCGAACTGAGCAAAATTCGTCACCAACATGGAGAATTATAGAGGTCTAGCAAAATAGGTTTAGACCGACGGACCGATATGGCTGAAAAAGTCGAGCCTCACGAAGAAATGTATCTGAGCCGCATTGGGTGTTGTGAAGAACCGCTTTTTCCTGCTGAAAAGATAACGAGGTATAAAGCTTGAGGAAGTAGCTACTCTTCAAACATCTCACATAAGCTGTGAAAGGTTCACACTTGCTTTCCTACTCACACCCACACACTCACACTCACACTCACACTCACACTCACACTCAAAGTCCGGCTAACATACGTAGTCAACTATGTACTTGCCGTCTATCTCTCTTGCGGAGAGAGACAATAGCGATGATGTCATCTGCAACTGGGACGACTTCTGCTATTTTAACACTGCATGGTATAATTACGGACGGTGGCTAGTGGTTGCGGCCATTGCTATAACTTTCCTACTGATTGTGTTTTTCATGAGACGAAATGCTGCCCAGAGAATAAAACTGGGCAGAGCTCCAATGACAGGCACCGCGTGGATGGTGCCTCCTTCTTACCATCAAAGCCAGAGAGAATACACAGGCACCCAAGCACCACCGGCTGCTCCTGCGTACAATCGGGCGCCAGGGAGAGAAGACGCTGGTTATTACGACGCATATGGGAATTTCATATTGCGTGCCAACGAGGAGTCTCCTGAATTACCTCGTGGAGAGCCTGCTGACAGTGCGATCCAGACTCCGGAAGCGGCTCTACATAGCCCACAGCAAGCCAATTATGAAATGAACAGTATCTATCCAACTGATCGGAAGTCTCCTTCTGCGTTTGCTTCTCCTATGCCACCATTGCCTGCGTATCCAGGTGATTGTTCAGGTCTCTCGGGATCGGCTGGGGCTATGACCGCGGGTGCTTCTGCTTCTCATCCAGCTGTTGAACACACTCAGAGCCAAAACCCTGGAGGAGCCTCTGAAGTGCCTGTGGATAATGTAGAGCTTCTTGTTACCGAACCGTCAGTGACGAACCAGATGAGAGACCCTGTGCAACCACGTACATCTTCTCCCTCTCCACCTCCGTCTCATGGACAGTCATAATTATAATCTTCTTCCGTACCTAGCTGTTACCTATTAATTTTATCTGCATTAAAATTTCCTTTGAGCACTTTGATTCCCTTTCTCTGACTCTTCCTTCCTCCTAAATTTGTCTGTCGCTCCCTGCGTTTTGTACCCTATCCCCTGCCTTATCGCAACTCTAATTGCGCGTCATGCAGGATTTTTAATTTGTTATCGCAGCCTCCTAACTTGATTTTGCGACTTTTCTCTCTTCCACCAAACAAATGCTATCCAATCAACCGTACAAATGCCTGGCTACTATTCGTTGTCCGGTTAGGCTCTACAAAAAATATCTCCATAAATCAAAAAGCTGCTCCCTCCGTAGGTAGAATTCAAGCCTACCAGTTTAGCCAGCGTGTACAGCAGAGTGTAACTAACGCAGCGGAAGTCAATCTTAAACAGGCTATCGTGATAAAAAATCGTCATGTATTTGCAGAAGAGATATTTCCACGGGCTACAAAATATGTATTCCGGATAGGAGAAGCCAGCTGGACAAATTGAATAGATACTGGAAGCCATCTTGTAGATTAAGGACGAGAAGATACTTTCAGAGAGCCCTAGTGTATTTATATTATCGTATATAATACAGTATATAATACAGTATAAGAATTTAGGGTCTCTTGGTACTACGACAGAGCAGAATCATTATCATATATACGGCTAAAACTATAACATATTTGGTTACATTTCACTTCCATATCACTTGACTATTTTATATCTCACTTAGATTCTAGAGTCAGTTTTTTTATATAGTGCTGATTGTTCTACCCATATCGTAGAATCAAGCGAACGTGATATATCAGTTTATTTACTTCTTTCTTGCTTGGGGAAAGTTATCTCCAGATTAGTCGTTACTCCTAACCCGCAGAGGTACCGATTGAGCGTAATACGCATGGTACCTGTCAAGAGGAAAATAAAATATCTGTAACTCAATATGGGCGCAGAACTTCGCCCATTTGTGGGAAAATTCATACCTCAGGCGATGAGTTCGTGACCGTTTGACGTGGAAAGCTGGTGATTGAATGTTCTCAATTTAAAACATGTAACGAGTTGTTAGCATGCGTTGTGAACCGGTTAACAGATTGGAATGACCCACCGCCGGAGTACTTGGTTGTATTGAGAGATAGCAGAAGTAAACTTGGCATTCAGATCCTAACCGACTGTGAAGAACTCAGCGATTTAAACTGTGCACAGCTTAGCGATATACTGATTTCCGTCAACCAGGTTGACAGAGATACATTTTACACCCTAGTTATGCCGGATTTCGGGCCTCATAAGCAGATAATTGATACTGTGTGTGTGATACTATTTAGGAAGCTTGAAGAACATTTTCCAGGAAGATTCAGCACTAGTTACGCTCGGTTGATTGACACAGAAGATGGCTATAATATCAAAGCCGATGGGACAATTACTGATAAAAAGAAGCCACGGGCGCCAGAAATCCCAGACTTGGTAGTTGAGGTTGCCAGCTCAGGCAGCCGCAGAGATCTTTTATATAAGCTAGGAAAATGGTTTGAAGTCGGTGATGACGATCGTGACCAGGTAGAAATTGGAGTTGGGATTGATTTGATTTATGAAAAACGCGATGATGGTGTGCAGCGTCGGCTGTCTCAGGGAGCGGTCAGCTTGTTGCATCTACGATTGAAAGAGATAAGTTTCAAGGTGTACCCTCGAGATATGATGTTATATCAGGAATGTAGAGTTGGTTTTGGAACTAGTGATCAGTGTTTGTTCCGAGCAGGTGAAGAAGGTACGATTCGAAGATCAACGGAAGTTGTCGAACGCTGCTTGTTCGGTAAAAGTGAATTTGAATTTGCAATACTTGAAGAAAAGGATATACGACGAGCTTCTGAGCTAGCTTATCACGTTAATGAGAAAAAGGTTTCGGAGAATGATAGGAGTCGTAATTTTGGTAATGATAACTAGTGGTAATGATAATATAATTTGGCTATAAATAATATAACTTGCACAGACGAGAATAGAGTGTGCCGACACTGCTGCTAACGAACCTCATCATCATCCGCATCAGCCAATGGCAGAATTGGAATCTCTATTCGACAGAAAATGATCAGTCGGTTTCGTTGTTAGAATCATTAGATATACCGCCAAACGCAACTTCCTCATCAATGACGTTTCTTCGCACCATCACTCAAGCGACTTTTCTGCTGTCATGCCCTCCATATTCTCAATCACTTGCCGAACATGATCTCGCAGTCTACGACCATACATGGACACTTTGTTTCCATGATGGAACACATCGCGACCTTCCTCCCAACTACGTAAACTAGTTTTGATACACATACTAGTCTACTTCCACCACCACCGTTTAACATGTTGAAGTATTTTCATTACATGCATATTAACAAAAGCGTCATGTCATGTCATGTCATGGCATAACTATAATTATACTTATACTTATATAGACCCTACTGGCCCTTCTTCATAAACGTCGTGAGTTGAATCATGCAAATCCGTATATGCAATGTGCATATACTTTAGCTATCTTGTCTACCTATTTCTTCAGCAAACTTAAGAACTCCTCTCGGGTTCTCTGTGCTTCTCTAAATCTTCCTAGCATACAACTTGTAGTGGTGCTGCTTCCTGGCTTTTGTACTCCTCTCATGACCATACACATATGGCTAGCTTCCATAACAACGGCCACTCCTTGTGGTTGTAGAAGTTCCCATAGCGCCATAGCCACCTGTTTAGTGAGTCTCTCTTGAACTTGTAACCTACGAGCAAACATTTCTGCTAATCTCGCTAACTTGGATAATCCTAAGACCCGAGAATTAGGAATATAGCCAATATGAATTTTACCATAAAATGGAACCAAATGATGCTCACATAAACTGAATACATCAATGTCCTTTACAATAACCATTTCATCATGATCTTCTTCGAAAATGGCGTTCTTAATGACGTCTTGCACATTGTCTTCATAACCCTTTGTGAAAAATAACATGGCCCGAGCATATCGTTCCGGAGTTTCTAACAATCCCGATCTATTTGGATCTTCCCCTAGCTCGACAAGTAAATTGCGGACCGCATCAGCGATTCGCTTTTCGCGAGCCGCCTTCTGTTCTTCAGTGGATTCAAGTCTCTCTCTAGCGCCAACACTCGGCCAAGATAATCCATCGTAGTCTATAGGATTCAGGTATGGCGACGAAGGTCTAGCGTCTGCGAACCTTGTCAAATGTTTAATATACTTTGGATATTGATTCGGCGCATTAGCGACTGGTCCCGATGGGGCTCTATGATGAGTTGGAGCTGGAGCGAGAATTTTAGAATGAGCAGGAATTGCATCACTAGAAGAAGCAGATGCAGCCTGAGATTCAGTGCCAATCAGGGGCACCTCCGAATCAGTGATTGCCGATTCGTCTAGCGAAGTTCTACGAGCATGAGCTGATAAGTCTAATTGGGAAGGTTCTCTATTGGCCATGTTTATAGAGAAGAGAAGTGAAAGTGGGTTGAGGCTTGGATTAAAATAACAAACTATCTTATGAAGACCCGAATTGTCAAAAGCATAAACTCCGAATTCTATTTCCGTTTATGATTCTTTTAATTGTCTGACTAATGTTTTTCCGAGAATTCGAGATCGGACAAAAAAAAAAGTTTCAGCTTGTGAAGTTTCTATTGTACTGTGAAATGACTCTAGGCGCGGCAGAGATAGCTGGGTTTTACCCGTGCCCTAGACATCGGGACTGAGCCGTAAGAAACGGAGACGGAGAGGTTCAGAGTACGTTCACGAGGCTGGTTTCATTTGGGGTTCAAAGATTAGACGACTGGTATTATTATAGTGAATGTACTTTTATCATCATGACTTTGAAGAGACCGGCCTGGAAAATTCAGAGAATTAAAGACTCAGACATAGCTCATTTCCTCTCATCTATAACGGCGGCTCGTGCGGCATGTGCGGCTCATATATTCAGAGGAAGTTTAGATTCTGTCAAAAGATAAGCGAGTGGAATCATTTGCTGCCAGTTGAATATGTCCGTCAGGTATGTCTTATATGTAAAAAGACATGCTAAGTGCAGGACCAATGAACCCCTGGGCTGAAGAACAAGGGTCGTTATCAGTGACAGAAGGACGTCACGGGCATGATGATCTATCAGCACTTTGGACTGATGAGGTGATGGAGACGAATGTGGAGAGTAACTCAGGGGGTGGTGTAGAGCTGGATAATGGTGAAGTACAAAAGGACCAACAATTTACAGCTCCTGAACAAGCTTTGGGGTTAGGAATTGTGATTGACAAGGGTGTGTATGGAGAAGCAGCTAATGATATCGAACAAGTCGCTAAAGGGGAAGTTTCAGATGAGAGAGACATATTCAAGTCTAATGACGTTGATAGCACAGATCCTGATGTCCCACTAGCAGATGACGCTGACGAATTTGGAGATTGGAATGACGGCTTTCTTAGTGGAGAAGCTTCGGCAGATGCGGAATCTCCGGAGAAAGATATATTCAAGTCCGATGATGCAAATACTGTTGGCACAATTCAACCAGTTGATGGGTTCGTTAATGGAGACACTCCATTAGACAGCGAATTGGCAGAACGATTAGTACCCAAGTCTGATAATAATTTTGATGACAAGATTGTTAATGGAGACGTTTCAGAAGATTACGGAGTACCAGAAAGAGAGATATCCAAGCCTGATAATGATTTTGAAAGCAATATCCACGCTATTGAAGAAGCGCCTGGCACTGACGATCTCGTCAAAGGCGAACTTTCAGTTGACTCAGAGTCACCCGAAATACTTTTGTCCAAGTCTGACGGCGATGACGCGTTTGGCGAGTTCGAAGATAATCCACCATCTCATGAAACAGACCCAAAGGACAAGACTCCTGAAGCGACTTATGGGCGTACCGAATCAGATACTCCATCTCCGACCTACCCAGATATTCAATCCAAAACCATTCAATTCCATAAACCGCTGCATGCTATAATTAAAGCTTTATATCCAGACAGCAGTCTTTGTGCTGATTCTGAAACCCTGGAGATCCCTCTTTCAATTCTCGATCTGGCAGTAATAAACGCTCCCTATACCCCTCGTAAACTGTACAATGAACTAAATAGACCCACTCGTCAGTTTCTCGCAGTTGACTCTAAACCAGAGCCCATCGTCCGGTGGTCGCAGAGCGCAGTCTCGCAAGAACTATCGAATATACTTCAAAATTGGAGAAATAAAGGATATCATTTTAACCAGAAGGATAGATTTGGCTGGAATTCTAACAAAAGAGGTATTTCGGGGCATCGGCCTGTTTCTATGAATCTATCTAGACCCGAACCAAAAACCGGTTCCATAGACTCCCCTGACGACCCAAAACCTAATTTACAAACGGCTTCTGTTTCACCCTCGCTCCATTCACCACCCACAAATGCTGATACGTCACAGGCAGTCGACCCTCAAAGTGATTCTGCTACTCATGAAATGCATCCTGCTGTTCACCATTCTCTAGCAAATCTACGGTTCTCGTCGCCTCCAGGAACTCCGCATGAATCTCTGTTCCAAATGCTATCGTCTCCACACGGCACCCCCAAACCAAATAGTATCAGGACGTTGTCACCGCAAAGCATCAGATCATCACCAGAAGTTGCTCCTGTAGCGAATGAGCTTATACCGTTGTCTGTCGCACCTTCGAAAAATGCATTGGGTAGTGATAATGGTAATGGCGCTGGTGCTGGTTTAGAGGAAGAGCCTGCTGTGGCTGTGCCTACAGCTAATTCTACATCTGGCTATGATTTGTCGATATTTGAGAATCCAGTGGCCATTTCGACAAACAATAATAATAAGTCTATCGACTCAGAGTCTGTAGATACGCATTTCGGCTCAAAACCTATATCTTCCGACAGTCCTACCATCACAAAACCCCTATCTTTAACTACGTCTATCGACTTCTCAATGTTCCAATCGCCTGCATCTGCGCCTTCTGTAAAAAGTCCCGTGTCATCGAAAGCGCCGTCAACATCTATTTCGGGTCACTCTTTGGCACCACATTCAGAATCGTCATCATATCCAGTTCGTGTACCTACTAATACCACATCATCCCATCCCATCTGTCCACCTGCTAATGAGGCACGTTCTCCCACTCCCCCAATGCCGTTTTCAAAGCCGTCATCGCATACCGCTGCCCATTCTACCTCTTATCCACCACCCAAACAACTTGCATCGTCTAAAAGCCCATCTTCACCTTCGGTCAACCTTGGCCCCATCCTTCAATCGGGAAATAGTGAAGATGCGACTATCGAAAGAATCGTAACGTCATTACCTGATCTTTCGTTCTTTTTATAGTCTATGTATATTTATTTATATATAAAAGAAAATAATTAGGTAATATGATTATGTCTAGGTTCATTCTGAGTAATTATTGGGGTATTTTCCTGTAAAAACAAGATATAACGCTCATAATAATCGACCAACACCTCTACATGTTGAACACGTTTCATCGCCAAAGAAATCTGAAACTACACCTCGACCGCGGCATCGCCCACATAGAACTCCACCAATTGAAGGATCTCCCGGAGATACGAATCTTGGAGGAGATCCGCCAAGGTGTGACGGTGGTGGTACGAATCTTGTACTGGGGCCCATGAACGGTCCCATAAATGATGGACCAAATGGGCTATAGAAACTGGGGCCAGAATGAACGACCTGGACACTGCTTGACTGGCGTGCAAATCGTCCATAGCAGTCTTGACATGTCAATCCATTTTTAAGCTTGATGCCTGTGTTGTTACATTTATAGCAGTAATAACCCGGTGGGTATGTGAATGGAAGATTGGGATTCTGGCTGGGAAGCCGGTTATATTGCGCAGACGGTGGTCCATGAGAGGGACGATGATGATTTTGCTGCTGAAATGCTAATTGTGATGCCTGTTGTGATACTTGTTGTCCGTATGAATGATGATTTGCTCCGGGAAATCCAGAGGATTGAGGCCTTGAGGACTGAAGCACTGAGGATCTAGGCGGTTGTCTTGGAGGCCGTTGAGGAGTCGGCGGGGGAGTAGCGTCTGGAGACAACGTGGCGATTTGCTGCTGTATATGAGGAGGAATATTACTCATTCCTGCGACCGAGGTACCCGGGGCGGCTTCGGGTGTATATGGAGGAGGTTCTTCATCTGGAAATGATTCTTCTGGCGGAAGAACATGCCCTGATACGGTGCTAGTGGTCACAAACGGATTATTACTCGGCGAGGACTGGCCCCTTGGTACTTTACTGGCCATTTTATTTCGTTTTTTGGCTTGTGTCAAGTAAATCTATACTAGACTCTAAAGCTGTTGCTTCCAACCCTGGAGATTCTGATCTGGAAAGCTCGGTTATAAATGGAGTAGTATCTAGCGGCAGGAGTGGATCGGTGATGTGAAATTGATCATCTCTCCTGTCGGGCCATTGTTCGATAAGGCTGTATATAGCCCTGCATTTGACTGGCATGCGAGCTACCGTCTCAGCCTTACCCTGATGGAGTTGAAATATGGGGAAACGTACTTTTAGTGAAAGAATGTACGTTTCGTTCGTTAGTAGTGGCGGTGGAGATGAATGTAGATGGTTGTGATTGTAGTAGAGTTGGTAAATAGCCACTGAATAGATTGTTATAAACACGTAGAGCTGGTAAACACTGCCTAGAACACTTTACATAGGTAAACAGTCAACGTGAGTGGACTAATCGTGTACCAGCCAGTACCATCGTCGTAGCTATAATTCAAACACCATTCAATCGCTAATTACCTGCTAAATGTTCCAACATGAAAATAACCTACAATCGATCGTTCGATTTTCGAATATGCATCCCCAGTCTTGTTCGATCCCTGCATCGAACAATGTCTCAGATCCAAACGGCAGGTTGCTTATCACCATGGCCAGCCTCGCTCAGATCTCAGTCAACATTCGGTGCCAAGAGAGCAACACTCGGTATTATCTGATATATCGCTGTCAGCCTACCAACGTTTGCTGTCGGCCGCATTTTGACGCCTCTACTTGCTCCCGCTCCCGCTTTTTCCTCTGCCTCTCTGCCTCTGCCTCTGCAACCATCGAGTAAGGTTCGGCTGAGCTGAGAGCCATTAGATGGGCTGCCGATATCGGAACAGTTCCGCTACGTTATTCCTGAAACCTCGCACGGCTCCTATTTTGTATTAAGCGAGGAGTTGGTCCAAGCCAAGACTCTTCCAAGTCCAGCAGGTATTTAACTGATTAAGCCATCTGAGACCGGATCTCTGCTTTCATATTCACCGCCGAAAATAATAATTTGTAAGAACCTTATTTTAAGTATACAAATAATATTCTCGGTTCGGTCCAGCTATTACCCGGCAAGGTTAGTTATTTTTTTGATTGACATTTTCGGACTCACGGATGTTATTTACTTCCCCGCGGAGTATTTCAGTGAAACATTTCAACGCCCAAAATACCCTCTAGATCTCCGCCTTCGTGACCATCTCCGGACCAGGTAATTGATAGGCCATTCTCGTAAACTTCAAAATACACTGACCAACTTTGTTTAACCGAAAACTGATCATGATATAGCTTAATACCGTTCTATAATACCCTACACAGACCGACCGCTTTCGGTGTTTAAGGTTTCTTGGCTGAAAACCACTTAGAGAAAATCACCACACACGGACGTCTTTTTACAACTGGCAAATGACCAAAAACAACGCAAATGCTGGTTTTTTTGGCAGTTTCTATTTTAATTTCTAGCCAGATTGCGTCACCGCTGACTTTACTCAAATTCCCATTTGAAGTCTTCATGGCCAAGTGGTGAGGCGCCTAACTAGTAATGAGGAGATCATCAGTTCGAGTCTGTTGGAGGCATGATCTATTTTGTGGTTTCTTTTTTTTCTCTTGGCTGTCAACAGGCATGGGTGCGGCTGGCCACTTGCCAGCCTAACCGATAAGAGTAAAAGTTTAAACTTTATACCTCATAGGGCAGATGATCTGCAAACATATTTGACTTGCTTTTTGCTTTTTGTTGGATTTTTCTTTTATTTTTGAGATAGCCTTCAAGCTACTATTGAGTCAACTTGTTCCTGCTATCAAGCCAGGCGCCATGCTATTTTTAACTTCTGTCAACAAACCTAAATGTCAATGATGTGACACGGGACGGGCGCTCGGAACTTTAACGCCCTCGACCAGGTTGAGCTCCTCAAGTTTAATATTATCTTTGTTTTCTCCTTTACCTTTGTTTTCGATAATCTTTACTACGTTTACTATTCTAAACCTTCCAATAGTGGGGTTAGAAACGTCGTCGCCTACTCAGATCTTACAGTGACCATCGGAATGCATTTATCTATACGCTCCTGTGCATTTCACTCGCAATATGCCAGTGTGTTATTTAACGGCGATGATTGACGCAACCGTTAAAAATGCCGTCTATGTCAGACCTTCGTATTGAAGCTGCCTTTTTTATACTGCTGTTCCATCGATATCTATGTTTCAACTTAGTTTATACTATTCGTTTGTCAACGGCGCACCATGCAATGCAGTGTGCCCACCAAATAGCCATAGAATTCCGAGATCTAGCTGGGAACTCATTTCACAAATTATAAGACACCGTGTTGCGGTTGATTTGAATATTTCTCGTATTGGTTTCTTTTGTACTATGATGTACATCCTTGCATTGCTATATGATAGGGATGCGTTTGAGTAATACAACCAGGACATTGCTCTCACCATCTAAAGACCGATATAGTGAGATACCCTGTCTGGGATCTATGCGGTAATGGCGCTGAAGAAGATTCTAAAATTGTCCATGCTATGCAGTGGCCTTGAACGACCTAATACTTGAAAGATAATGCGATCAAATAAGCGCTTTGGGCACCGCTACATGTTTAGCATTTTCCTACATCAGATATGATTGTTGAATGTCAGCCATAAACATCTCATGATCTAGCCCATTAAGCTTCTGGTATGGCGTTCTTAGACGTAGTTCCTGTTATGCTGTGGTCATTACAACATGTATTTACTCTATCTGGCATATACGAGAAATATGATCTAACTGATGACGGAAACGGAATATTTTGCGATAGCGGGTAGTCAGTCGTATTGATGATTCACTGGCACCCGGATTATAAATTACCATTTGAATTGGCGGAAAGACTTGTAGTTTATAGACTTTCAGTAATGCTTGAAAACAATGGGATAGTAACATACGTTATAAGATGTGATCGTCTCTGGCAGCTTCCGCCACCACTAGTACATGAACAACAGTCTATATTACTGCCCATAATCCAGCAGTCAAAGTTCCACCACTATACACCGACGCTGAAGAACGGTTTGACAAGTATGCCAGCATAACACCATCTTAAATAATCGAATATAGTCAAATATATTCAGATATTATCAAATATAATTCTGTGAAATCATGTCATTTCAATGCTGTTTCTGACTGACTATTCGTGAACTTTAGCGCCGCTTGAGGCAAGACCCAGAACAAGTGAGAGAATTTCTAAAGATGTAAGACTATTCTTTCAATTGGTAGACCCTGTTGCTCTATAGAGCTGTGCTGATCAAAAAGTTGAAATCATTGTAGCAGAAGATTGAAAACTCTTTACGAGTTTCGATATTCTCAAGAGCTACAATCAAAAATGCTATTTGAAATACAAAATAGTGTATATCACAAATCTAGTAGCTTAGTTAGTAGATACTACTAAAAGCAATTAACAAACTGAAGAGTGAGTGGCCAAGCCAAATGCCAAAAGAATAAGTAAAAAATTAATGCCAAAAAGACCATTGCCAATAAGTAAAAATATTTTTAACATTACTGATACAAAATGGGTAAAGTTTATATTATATCCAATGTGAGAGTCGCAATAAGTTGGCTGTTATCTTGTTGGCGTTACAGCATTCTCTCTTGACAGGGAACCCGGGACACTGTCGTATTCACCTTTAGGGATAATAGCTGAAAACCCATTTTGCACCATATCCCAAACTTGACAACATATTTAGGTCAGTACTGAAACTACAACTCGCAACGATAGACATAACATTAAACTAGAGTGATATAGGAGATCAGTTCCCTTTTATTTATCTGTCACTTATATGAACTGTTAGCTAACAAATTTTCCGACTCTTGTAACGAATTATCTGATACATGTATCAAACAATTTGGCAAGATAAGAACAATTCAAGCCTTAAAAATGGTGATACTCTCCACATGCTTGTCAATTGAGAACCATGGCATCTTTTTTACTAGATATTTTCCTGTCTGAACCATTTTAAGGGGCGTAGACTGAGAATTCACATCAAATTACACGAGTCATACTGAGCAGCTTTTGTTGATTGCATGCATGTATTTAATAGCGAGTTTCTCTCTAGTATTAAGACTTGAGTTTGTGGTGATGATACGCTCTGGTACCCTTCCATTGAGATAGGTCACGGACTTTTAGATTTTAATATTTATTAATAAAAACAAGTATGCATATAACCTCAAAAATGCTTTCTGTGACCAGGCATATTCCATGGGAGGTTTACAGTAATTCATAACAAGAAAAATGTAATTTAGAATTAAAATAGCAAAACTCCAAGTCGGATGAACCGGTATTGCTCGCTATATTACAACAATTTGAATGGTAAACATTTTTGCGATACAAATATCGAGCAATCAGAAATGGAATACGTGTGAAAGAGTATTTCGCTATGATATACGCGTTACAAGTTAGAGTTCACGATTCAGGATGACTATCTGATCATCTCTTCGTGGGCTAGAAGGGAAAGATAAAAATATCAGTGGCAAAGCCAACATAAATTTTATTCAGCAATTATAGTCTTCGTGTTTGGTAGTACGATGGAGCACAAAGACCAAGTGATTCAGACGGTAATTGGATCGTAATACAGCGGAGCACGCTGTCTTGGTGATTAAACGGTAAGTAGACGGCACTATTCATATAGTTTCCACTTGGCATTTGGATATCTTTTTCAATCGTGGGCCTTTCATAAAGCCATAAATTAGTCTATTCATTATTCATATTCACAATTTTTATATATTTTGTCGTAACAGATAAATAGGCAGATCTAAGTATGTATATATAATGCAATCATTAACATAAGTGGATATCAACCACTGGACATTTTTGAAGTTTTTTTTTCTGTTTCTACAAACCTTCTCCTTTGGCGCGCCTAAGAATCACCTTCCATCTATATCGTACAGTTTGAGCATCTCGTTTATTCAGAATCCGGGCATATTCCGCAAAATCCTGAGTAGGTAAAGTACTCATGACTAAATCCACCAGCTTCCGGTCGTCTTCAATTGTCCAGTTGGAATTCTTAGCCTTGGACCTTTTAGATTTGCCCTTCTTGTCAGGACCGTCTACTTCACTTCCGCTAGCACTTGCTATTGGATTAACAAGCATCGGTTCTGATTTGACGTCTGATTCGGCATCTCTTGGGTTTATAGACCCCAAGGAGATTGATTTGGACTTTCGATGAAGTCGATTTGATTCATTGGAATCACTAGAGGCGGTAAATAAGTCGTGAGTAAATGCAGAAGGGGCTGACATTGTTCGAGGAGGAGATGTAGAGAATGTACTAGGCAATGGAAGATGTCGAGGACTGGCAGGACCATCTATATCCGAGGAACTCCTTCGTTTTTTCTCCGACGCCTTGGATATGGCGGTATTGGAGCTATCGTCATTGGTTCTTTCTTCACCGTTGTTGTCATTATTCAATATTTCGGCGATGTTCATGCGGATTCATATACGAAGCGATGGAGATGGAAAGAATTGTAAATCTATCAAATACTGTTAGTGTCTACTGTACAGTGAGAAATATGGCACCAGTGAAGAAATATCAACAAAAGTCATCACTAGGACCGCAGACCGCACTGCTGCTTGGTCGAATGATTGACTCAACTTACACAAAAAATGCAGGTTTTCAATGATGAGCTAACACTTGAGATTGATAGTAATAAATAGACTTTTAAAATATTACAAGATTCTATCAATTATATTGTCTTGAATGTCAGGTTGTGAGTCGGATTAAGATGAAATATGTTTAACATCAATGTTGAGATTGATGATTTTGTGAAGAAATACAAGTCAAAATGAGAAGTGAAAAAAAAAAAAAAATTCAGAAATAAAATAAAATCAATTGAAAAATAAAATATAAAATATATTCAACGCCAGGGCCAATTCCAAATTATATATATATAATTGCCGTGCATACCAACATAACATGTATATATAGGAAATAGTGCGAATATAACGTAGTATAGCAGCGGCACCATTCGTTGTATGGTGGAGCAGGGGTAATTAGTCCCCGCCAGTTAGCAGCCCAAGACTCTGGCCTACTAACAGGAATCGTATTCACTGGGGGGGAGCCCACTTTCACCAGTCCCCGTCTTTCCTACCGAACCTCAGACTGGGCCAAGAATCTTTGGTTTGAGGGGAGAAGGAAATAACAGTAGAGAAAACTAAAAAGAAATACCGATTAGGGAAAGTGAAACGCTGAACGGGAACAAGCATAAGAATTCGACATGATAAGTGGAAAAAGCAACAAGGAGAACAGTGAGAAAAAGCAAACAAAAAAGAACCGCTCGAAAAAGCAAGCAGGAAAGAAACATTCTAGAAACAGGCGGGTTAGGTGGATGTACGAGGTGGCAGTCGAGATTGTTGGAGCAGTAGGAGATTGTAAGAAGAGGTTGTCGGAGCAGGAGAGCAAGAGTTGGCAGTAGGAGATTGGAAGAAGGGATTGTCCCAGCAGGAGAGGAAGAGGTGGGTAGAATTGGAAGTGAGCAATTGAAGGTAGGGGCGGAAAAAAAAAGTAAGACTAGGCAGCTCAGACCACTAACAATAAAGCCGGTACTGCTAGTAAAGCAAGCAGTGCCAGTGCTGCCCATACATTTGGCCAGTAAACAGCAACAGTAACCTCAACAGTAACCTCAACAGTAATGTCAATAGCAAGAGCAACAGCAAGAGCAACCACAGTAGCAATTCATAACAATCATACTCAATAACAACTGTCAAAGCTTTTATTCTCTTCCGTATCAGACTTTTACCCCCTCGAGGCTCCCCTGGCCTTCGGGCCCATATCTACTGGCAGACTTTCCCTGTCGACAGCCAGAATTGCTTTTGCTTTCACGCTCTAAAGCTTTTTTTCTCGTTGCGAACAAGAGCTTTTAGCTTGACCCAGATCTTCGGCCTATTAGGAATGCTTGGGCAGTTCGGTCTCCCGTACCGTCAGGAAACAATTGGACCCTTCATTAGCAGTCTCGTCTCATAAATCATGCCAAACCGCTGCCTCAAAGTCGAAAAGTAATTATACCCTCTGGCAACGGTGGTCCAGTAAAGAACAAGACAGAAAAAATCAATTGCGTCTCGCATAGGACCACCAGGATCTCGCAGGACAAAGTGATTTACAGCAGTCGTTGGTTAGAGTGCTTGAGACATGCCTGTGAACGTGGGACGTGAGGCTACAACTCTCGAGGCGGGAAAGATAAGCAGTGAAAAATGTAACCCAACATTAACGAGATGGGCGAGGTTGAGTAAGGGATGTCTGACTGAGTGAGCAGGCGGAGGACGTTTAGCAAACCTAAACTGGAGCGATAAATGACTGTGACATGATAGCCTGCCTAAAATCTACCTGATATCGTGCTCATCGCCACACGCCATTACGCCGGGGCAAGGCGTCCCGCCGCTAGCCTCCTCTTTACTTTTCCCCCTTCTTAATCTTACATATTTGACAGTTTTTCACTAATTAGATTTGTTTGCTTTAAATCGTATACGCACCCAAGGCACCAGATATGGTGATGACGTTCCTCATTCCGCCCGCCTCGACGTTGGGGTGACCCGGGTTTTCTGGCAGGCCGGCATGGTCCAAACTCTCCTTCGTGGCTGCTCCGTTCTGGTCAGGAACTGGCGGTCTAGTTCGACCATTTTCATTGTATGCTCAATCGGTCAAATCAGAACCATTGCGTGAATCGTCGCATTAAATAACTAACATTTTGTCGCCAAATCATTTGGAGTTTAATAGAATGCTACTACCATTTCGTCCTCTCGCCCGCTATACTCGTTTGTACGCCATCAACTCCTGGTTACTCTTGCTACTCTTGCCATTACCCACGAACTTGTCGTCTAAATCCTTCGCTAAATGCCGGCTGGGCTTTGTCTCTCTCATGTAAGGGTGCGTTTGTCGCCGATCGCAAATCTGCAGGTAGCCGGCGCATGGTTAATTGATGGTCGGTTATTTTTGTGTCAAAAATATACCCAACAAGCATATATATTACCACCGTATAGACAAACGAGCAAAAGTAATTATCCGTGGTATCTTAATACTTTACCTTTAATAAAGCGTACATAGACAGACTGACCAACCAGACGTGATATTGTGGCTCAATGAACATTCGCAATAGTTAGTCGAGTTGATACTCTTGACAATCGACATGTACCACTGGATCCAACCACCCAAACGACCGTGCGCCATTTGGCCTCTTCCCAACTGATATGCCTGTCATTATCTCCCAGTCCACTGTCAACTCCGATCTTGGCGTATGTATTGACCATACTACTTGCCTTGACCAGTTCCTCGGATATGTATGCACTAATCTACGGACTTCACCCGATTGTCCGACCTTGACGGAATGTAAGAAACCGTAATTAGTTAATAATCGAATTTCCACATCTCCAGATATATACACCCATCTCGATCATCTTGCTATTTAACTGTGCCGCCCAATTCATTCCTACATTTCCCTTTGTACACCTCCGTATAACCTATTGTTCTATCGTTTGATATATACTTCCACTTCCAGATTCCACTACTTCCGTTGAATAGTCGGGTCGATGATGAATCAAGACATTCCCCTTTACGGTCAGATTGCATTGCATTATATGCAGGGACAGCCCTATCTGGGTATAGGTCTAGAAACTCTTATCTTGACGCCTTGAATAAATGTTTGTAACTGTGTTGTCAAATATACTGTCTCTAAGACATTATGAAAGCTACTGGAAGAATATGACTTGCCAATACAACCGATAGCAAAAAAAAAAAGATGTCCATCATACTTTGCAATGCCTTCGACCAGACTCGAACTGATGATCTCCTCATTACTAGTGAGGCGCCTTACCACTTGGCCACGAAGGCTAATTGCCTTTGATAGAAATGCCCTCAACCAGACTCGAACTGATGATCTCCTCATTACTAGTGAGGCGCCTTACCACTTGGCCATGAGGGCATTTTTTGTTTTGTCAACCAACAGTTTGGTTTTGGAAATATTTACTGCCATGTAAAACACCCTAACCCGGATATTTCCAAGGTATTTATATTTACGAGATATATATGCAGGGTCTTATATTCATATACAAAATGACGATAAATGCCACATTACCATCGCAATTAGTATAGACATGCCCGGTACATGTTAAAAGATAATAAATAAGAAGTACGAATGATTTTTAATCAAGATATATTCATTCATTTTTCAATGGGAAATATCCAGCAACATCGCAACATTCCGAAATCAAACTATATCCAATAATTAGCCTGAAACCGGGCCAATATCAGAACAGTCCTCCTTAGAGATAGATAAGTCATGGAAATTTATTTGTATAAATTATTTGTTGTATAGGACTTTAATCAAGATATATTCATTCATTCATATTCATTCATTTTTTGTGTGTGTTCATTCATTCATTCATTCATTTTTTGTTGTATAGGACTTTAATCAAGATATATTCATTCATTCATTCATTCATTCATAATATCGGTTTTCCCCCAAGTAGGCGTACCAATCAAAGACCCAAAAGTACTGAAAAGGTTCTCCGTTAAAAATAGATTTAAAAAGAATAAAAATCAAAGTAAACAGCCTGCAAACAGCTATGCCTAAAACATGAATGGTTCTCCTTGGTTATGTATTTACCAAAGAGGACTTTGAATTGTAGACCTTAGTTCGTTATATTTCATTACAAATTTATACTTTACTAAGCAGATGCAACAATCTTCTCTACAACCTCCAAAAGAATATCGGCATGCTTTTCTTCAAAAGTCAGGGTAGGACGAAGACGGATGGCTTGAGCTCCACATCCTCCAATATTAACACCCAACTCCTTTGCCTTCTTGATGAAGCTATCTCTAAACTCAGGACTAGAACAATCCCAGGCAATAAAAGTACCTTGTCCTTTACCTCTCAAATTGTTGATGTTGGTAGGGTATTTCTCTGCAAGTGTTTCAAGCTTTCCAAAAAGATAGTCACCAACTTGAGCAGTACGCTCAACAAGATTATTCTTCTTGATCTCCTTGAAAATAGATGCAGCAATGATGGCCTTGGATGGGTCACCACACCAGGTATTGAATTGACGATAAGCAAGCTTGGGTCGCAATTCCTCTTTACTGAAATAGTAACCAGCAGCCTGGGCTTTCTTGGAAAATGTAACAATATCAGGTACTCCATCAAGGTTCCAATGTTCATGAGCCCATAATTTACCAGTACCGCCAACACCAGTTTGAACTTCATCAACAATCATAATAACATCATGTTTCTTGGTGATATCACGAATGCCCTGGAAAAATGATGGCGAAGCATGGAAATCTCCACCTTCGGAAAGAATAGGCTCAACGATTATGGCAGCAACGGGAGTCTTCCAAGTAGTCAAGATTGTCTCGAACTCTTCAAGGCATTTCTGTTCCTCTTGCTTGTTGGCTTCAACATTGGCTTCCAAAGGATACTGTAATCTTGGGAATGGAGCCTTTGGCCAGTCAAAAGCAGGAATATCCAATTTGTGAATTGGCTTAGATCTAGTAGCAGACAATGAACCAAACAATCTTCCGTGGAATGAAGATTCAAACGAAAGAATGGCACCAGCAGGAGATCCAGGAGACTGGTTGGACATGGTAGAAGTCAATTCTTCATTAGTGAAACCACCGGAGCCTCTTTTTTTCTCGGCCTGGTAGATAAAAGCTGCTTTAAATGCAGTCTCATTAGCATCCGAGCCCGATAAAGCTGTCCAAACGTTCGAGAACCCCTTTGGAGCTGCCGATAAAATGCCCTCCTCAAGGATCTCAGCGTAATCGCTTGAAGGGAAGTTACCGGTAGCAGGTCTATTTACAAGAGAATTAATCATCGCGTCGGACTTGGCCGCTTCAATTAGGGCCGGGTTATTATACCCGAGAGCAATGGATGCGATCTGGGCATACACGTCCAAAAGCACGTTACCATCGACATCGACGATATAATTGCCGAGCGACTTATAATAGTCGGCTACAAAGTAGGCAGAAGGGATATCAAATCCTTTATTAAGTCTTTCAAGAGCGGCCTTTGTTTGGGGTCCGGGAATGGCACTTTTCACCACTGGCACGGTTGGTTCATTAGGAAAGTACGTAGAAGCAACCGAAGAAGATAAGCGAACGAATCGTTGGCAATTGGCAACGCGAGCGCGACCCAACAACTGAGAAGATCTTGCTACTGATCGGATCATTTTTGGTATATATGAAGTTTGACTGAAACAACAAAAAAAAAAAAAAAGATAAGAAACTACAATTGGAGGTACTAGACTATATATGTATATTTTGGTTAGACGCTTGTTCCTCAGGTGAGAGAGAGTTCCTTCCCCAGGTTTAATGCGGCGTGCTACCTGGGTCAGAATTAGGCGCCGTATCGTATCTATATTTCGGGCAGGTGTATGAGATGCGGTTAATGCTGTGAATGGCGCGGTAAAGGAAAGGTGAGCGCGAGCAAGGGTGAGAGAGTGTGGGTGTGTGCGGGAGCTAAATGGATAATAGAAATAGAGTGAAACAGCTGGTAAGTGAAAAAAACAACTGAAAAAACCCGGAAATCCCGAACTCTTTCGCTCTATCAGTCACCACCGGCTAGACTGCGGTCGCTTAGCACGATCACCACCACCAATCCTCGTTATCAGTACTCAACTACCCTAGTGCCTCATCGGAAGATGCTTCCGCTTTCACGGCGTCAGTTTACCGCTTTCTAGCCTTTTCAACCAACATTCATACCACCCAGAACCCATCGGTAAATTAGCCGCCGAAACGTTCCATCTACTTATAAAGATAAGGTTAGAATTACGTTGCCGGATTAGGAAGGCAAAGCCAAGATTCCCCAAACCCGGCATCAACCCTTAACGCTATCGCAATGAGCTGTTCACGCCATTTGAAATAAATTATATTATACATTACTATTACAATCTCATACTCAAACCCAATCTCAAACTCAATCTATACGCCGCCGCTTATCGGCTGCTCCATTGCTCTCACTTGACCGTTTGGGCTTGTTTTTCTTTTTAGCTTCATATTTAGCAATCGCCTTCTTCATGTATGATTTAATAAATGTCTTGATCTTCGTTTTTTTCTCATCCGTGAGATCCTTTGCGTTTTTGACCTCGTGACCATCTTTCGTCTCTTTAGCCACAAGGATCTTGACAATATCTTTTGAGAACAGTTTGACATTGTCATGGCCGCCCACTTCTTCTTCATATCGACTGACAATATTTGGAACATATTTTGCGAACTGTGAATATAAGTTAGTGTTTAGTCTTTTTTATTTTTATCGATTAGATGTGACTGGAAACTTACCGTTTTCGTCAAGGTCGTCTCAATTGACTCATCCTCTTTGGACTTCGACTTCTTCGAGCCATTCGAAGGCGACCGAGAATGATGGCTACTACGACGATGGTTATGATGGCTCGAATGCAATGGTTTGGCATGCTTAACTGCATCGACAATCGATTGAAGCTGATTTATCTTTTCCTGCTGGCGTATGACAATATCTTTTCGGTTTTGGTTGGCAGCTTCAATGATCTTTTCGATTTCCATTCGTTCTTGCGTTTTGGCAGCCAATTCCGCTCGTTCCTTCTCACTGTCGGGGATAATTTTCTCAGATAAACCAGACATCGGAGAATCCTCTTTTGGAGGCTCCCACGATCTATCGCCTGTTTTTCGGTTAAAGTAATATGGCTGGCCCGTGGGCGACATGGCAGTTTCCCAGCCTGGAAGCAATCTAATTGGGTGATCCTTTCGATCACGGTCGTTGAACTGCTGCCTTTCTCTTCGTGGAAATCGGTCATTACGCCGCAAATCATTGCTATTACGTCTACCAGAACGCGATACAGATGGTCGTGCTGAAGGCGTTGACACCTCTGGTTTATCTACCTTTCCTTCTCGAGGCGTAACTGTTGCTGAGCTAGCATCTTCTTTAATTACGCTTCTTTCGCGCTTGGGGATTCTATATGCCATTTCAAGACTACTCCATTCTTGTAAAAGCGTAGATGCAATGTCTTGAATCGCTGGAGACCTACTGTTCTTGGCCAATCCATTAACAACCGACTCGATTTTCGAACTGGAAATCTTGTTCTTGGTTAATCTCGGCCATCTGGTCAGAATCTCCAGGATCATGATAGGCACAAGGTCGGATGACCGGTCGCCAGCAAGGATTACGCTGAACACTTGATATCCATGCATTCGCATGACTTGACCATGAACGTCTAAGTCAGTCGTGATGTGGATTCTAGTGACGAGTTTTTCAACCAGCCATTGTTCTGGGCCCTGTAAGAGCGCACTCATGATTTTGGAAACCGATTCTTCCGACACCGGCTTAGCAGGAAGAGACAGCGAATATTCTTGATATAATTCGTCGTCAGAGACTGGCGGCTGTTCTCCAGCATTATTCGTACCCTTGAGATCCTTTTTGAACTTTTTGGCAATAGATAGCCACTGTTTCTCATCCTGTCGGTTAAGGTCCAGTACATCGACTATTAGCTGTGGCAACTTGCTAGTAGCTGCTTCGGTCTGAGTCTTTCCACCTAGAATGCCCACGCAGTTTGGTTCTCCGCAGTAGCAAGGCTGGGCCTGAGTACCGTATCTATCGACATTATAGTCAAAGGTAATTTCTTCGCCCTTGGCAATATCTCGCTGACTGAAAATACCCATTCTCACCTTATCACCAACAATCCACTTGTCGACATAGCAATTTGGACGGCAGGAGTGATTGCAGAACCTAGCCAAACTGCCTCGTTTCGTCGCGTCAATGAATTCACCTTTTTGCAACATCATAAAGTAGAAATGACGGATTCCTTCGTTTTTATACGACTCCATTCGCTCTAAAAACCGTTTCTCGTCAATCACTTCACCGATATACTCGTAGATAAATGCATTTTGCGGGATGTTCTCTACAGCACGAACCCCATACCCCTTCAACTCGGTTTGGATGACGTCGATATTGGCGTATTCTTTGGACTGAAACCGTTGGTTACGACAGTCATCTCCACAGGTGCAGTTATCGTTTGTACATTCAATAGACGTTAGTCTATTAATACAGTCAGAATCCTCTCCACATGCGATATTGTGGCCTTCAACCCATTTCTCTCGACAGTCACATGTCATTGCCTCGACCTGCCCGGAACTACCGATGGTGGTCCGGCCAGAATACGTGCATTGAGAAAGTGCCGTAAACGTCGATAGTGCTTCGTGAGTTTTAGATTCCAGCTCGTTAAAGAGCTGGGCGATATATTTTGATTCTTTTTTCAACCCTGGTTTGTCTCCCTTTTTGGGAGAGCTCGGCGTGAGCGACTGTGGAGAACGAGATGCTGGCGAGTAAGACTTTATCGTGGTTTGCTCTTCCATGACCTGGGTAGTTTTTTCATCTTCACGTCCATTGTTCATTGACGGCGGCTCGCTCTTAACCCCTACGTCAGCATCGCTCAGGGTGTTTTTGTCGTCACTCAGATCTATCGTTATGACCTTGTCATAGGAGTCATCCCCGTAAAGATCTTCCGAGTCCGACAACTCCATGACTACCTTTGGGGCTCTTGGTTTGTTTGGCATTGGAGCATGAGACGTATCAGAAATCGGTCCAGTCAGATCACGAAATGGCGGTGGAGGGTCATGAAACGCGCGATTCACAAGATATGATAAAAATGCGTTTATCCGTCGTGCAAACCTGTTAAACAGCATGTCAACCCTAACCTTGAGAAGGAACGGAAGTGTGAGTGACAGGGATCTAAAGATAACATATAATTATTGCTTCTGTTGCTGGATCTTTTTTCCCGTTCATCTGTTGTGTATATATTTAGTAAATAGTAATATCATTCGGTTGCTCTATTATAGGCATATCCACAGACGGCGGTTCAGGTCGTCCATCAAAATAACCAGACACTTTCTTTAACGGGTGCTCTCGCTGCTCTGCAGAGCTCAGTCGGAGACAGACAAAAAAAAAAAAAAAAAAAGGAAAACGATAATGCAAAAAATTAGATTCTCGTAAAGAAATATAGAATGGGGTAGGCAGAATGATCGTTAATCGTGACATAATCGAGCAGTAGTACTCAATTCTCAGGGACTGACTTCTTGTTCTTTCCATTCGTCATATTGGACTCGCGTAAAGAGAGTTCTCTTTCCAATCTCTTCGTCAACAACCACATCCACCTGGTTTACTAGCATGAGAACTACTACAAAGTTCTCTTTACCAGATTCCTCACTGGATCCGTCGACGCCTCGAGAGATCGAATCAAGAGTCTTTCGCGTGGGATTATCAAGAACGGACTTGGGACTAGGATACTTGAATGTTCTCTTCAAACGAGGAGAAAGAAGATCCCATAATCTGAGGTATTCACGGTTCCATTCCTCTGTTGTGGGAGGTGGGAATACCGAGTCATAATCGGCACCGATATCATAAGACGGCGTCAAGACCGGATAGTATGATCTTGGAAGATGTTTGCCGCTGGTGGCCGTAGCAGACACTAGCGGAGCAAGAATTACTTCGGGTGAGCCGGTAATATCAGGGGAATTGGATGGCGAAGAGGAAGCCGACCCGTGAGGCGAGTTGGAGGTAGGGGAAGCAGAAGACGACGAAGAGGATTGTGATGGCGTGGTGACCGGGCGACTCAAGGGTAAACTCGAGTACAAATTAGGGGTATGGTTTGGTGATAGCAACTGGGAATATCCGGAAAGCCTAATTTGCATCCGCTTGGCAGGGAAGTAGAAACATGCTTCATATGCCTCGTTTGATTCTTTCAAATCAGACACTTTTTGCATTCGCAAGTCGGTAGAGAATACCAGCACCCCCGTGGACTTATCATTGAATAGCCATCCTCGTGATATACAAGTTCTGGCATGGGGGATTCTATTGTGAGAGACGGTACAAAAGGTAAACGTTGGGAACTTGTCGCAAGATTTCAAGCATGAGTCAAGAAGAGGCGCCCAAGGGGGAATACAAGACATGACGAGTGCCTTTTTGTGAATCGAATGCGTGATATAAGAGATGCGACAGGGAACCTGGCTTTGACGAGAGGATAGAATTGGAAGTTGTGGTTGATTATAAATGTGAAATTAGAGTTCGTCAACGAGGGCAATCTAACGTCGGCGTCACGTGATGCTCGGAAAATAAAATGACGAAAATATATATTTTACAAGCGGCACCAATGGATGATTTAAAACAACACCGACAGCACTGGAGAATTAGAAGGGGATCACTAAGCTACTAGAGCGGCCAAAATATGAGCGGTACCACTTTAACTCGAGATTTGCTAGATTAGTGTGACCCGGGCAATTTCAAAAGAAGGGAAAAAGTTTGTCACGAGAATTAGCAGTCCATAAAAAAAAAACGTATTCATATTCATATTCCGAGTCAGAAAAAAAAAACCACTTCTGCACAGACCATGTGCTTTTTCGCAGTCCTTCGCCAACGTTGGGCAGAAAAATGGTCCGATGCATGCGACTTATCGGTAGCGAACGGACGTCGTTCGTGAGGCTGGCTAGGATGGTGCCTCCGGCGGCCGGGCGCTGCCCGGACCTGTTGTTTGAGCTTCGCTCAAGTCGAGGACGGAGCGAGCACAATGGGTCGACGTGAGCGAAGCTCAACCAACGGGTCCGGGCAGCGCCCGGCCGCCGGAGGCAAGATGACCAGGAAGACATTTCTGGTGGTGTTGCAATTCTCGTACTCATTTTGATACTTACAGGTATGAGGTATGCTGATGGAGTACCAAATTACCTAGCATACAGGAGGAGAGTTTGTTAGGGGTGCCTTAGACGAGCGTACTTGGTCTAGCTGGCCAAGAGCAGCACCGAAGAGAATAGAAATGAGTGAATAAATACGAGTGAATAAAATATGAGTGAATAAACGTGCTCGTAAAATATAGAATTAAAGTAGGGTCGAGGCATGGAACATAAAAGATCATCGTTAAGGGAAGCTTGGATGAGCCGCATTCAACTCCAGACTGGGCAAACTCAGGGGTATGTATAGTTGTAGTACTGGTGGTAACTGAGTACTGGGGACTTTTTAAAGAGAACTGGATTTATTTCGTTTCATATTCTCATATTTTCATATTTTCATACATCGCTTATACACATTATCTAGCTGACTATCCCATTGGTGAGTGTAGCAACGATGGCTACTCCGCCCTCTTCAGTCTGTAATAGCTGGTCGCCTAATTCAGGGTGTCTAAATACTACTTGGCGGTCTTTGTTTATAAATAAATACTTTTGAATCCCCTGCCATACTTTTGGTTTGATCGTTTTTGTTTGTGGTGATGAATAGTTGCCGAAACATAGTGTTTGACCGATGTTTGCGTCTGCCGGAGGTGATACTAATTCAAGCTTCTGAGCGCCTTGCTCATCGTTACCAACGGCCGCCAGAACCATAGCCTCGGAAATGACTCCTCGCAACTTGCTAGCTTTGAGATTGGTTACTACCACCACCTTTCTGCCTTCTAATTGGTTCTTCGGAACAAACTTCACTAGGCCGCTACAGACTGTCAACGGAGTATCAGTACCCACGCCAATTTGCGATACATACAAGCTATCTGCATTCGGGTGATACCCTATTTGTTCCACTAAAGCGGTTTTGAATTCCACTATCAAAGGGTTTGGAATGACAGTATTAGCAGTGTCAGTATCTGAGATTGAATAGTGACGTCGGAGCTCCGCAACTCGTCTGGCAATGTGTGTCGGCCAAAGAGACGCAATCGCCGACTTCTGTACAGACGGATTGAGCAATATCCTGGACATTTTGTTTGCTTCAATTCAACTGCTTTGTTCTGTCAATCAGCTTTGATTATTATATGATGTTGGATAATTAGTTTCTCTGCGGCTCACCCGTTCAGTTAGAGAACCCGTGTCTACGCACACTCCTAAGATGCTATGGAAACAGATGTATCAAACAAATAATAATACTCTCCGCCAGTTCTACCGCTGGGCGCTATTGTTGCTTCGCCGTTTCTGGTCTGTGACGTTCTGTGATTTGCTCTTATCAAGGCATGATCATAGGCAGAGGAAATAATAATCGTCCCCTTCGGGCCCTTGCCAGACCTGCGGATACCCGCATATATCTTTATTTCTAGAACCGCAAGGCAGAACCTGGACTGCGCTGATATATATACTCCGCTCAGAATCCATCTATCTGCTGAGAACCGTTAACTGAATCCCATCTGGAATACAGTTTTGGAGACCTTTTGACGCCAAGCATATATATAGGGCAGACAGGCAGTTGCTTATTTGGAAATTTTGAGTGACTGTTGGCACGCTTTTGTTTGGCCGTCAATACTCAACCTGATATCATTCTCTCTCCCCTACGTACTGGATCTACCGATTAAAGGCTGATAGCACAATTCATGAAATGATCCTATGACCTTGTCTACCCTCTTGGGATTTGTCAGCTGTCTGTTACTACTTGTACTCTAAACAAAATGCTGGGAAGATTGTTATCTCACACGTTTACTCCTCCTCAAGATGGATCAAGAAGCGCTTTTGACGACGATCCCAATGATACCGGTAGCAGCTCGTTTAGAGCCCGATCTCCTACAATAGTCAGCATCGGGGATGGGTTAAATGATGACGAAATCCATCCTACGTTTCCTGTTTCATTTCTAGAAGAAGCCGACACGAGAAACCTGCTCTATGGACAATCGTTTACGCCTACCGGGATGCTATCGCTAGACGTCTTGAAGGATATTCGAGTAGTCGTTATGTGCGATTCTCCATGCGTAGATGGATTTATATATGACTCGGGTAGAGAGACCAATGCTAGTGCTAGTACTGGCACTGGCACTACCCCTAGTAATACTGCCAGGTCGTCTCCACTTGACAGTGCACGGAATTCCAGTTCTTCTTCTCTTATGGTTTCAACTTTGTCAAAAGTGAGTGCGCTAACAAGAAGCTTTTCATCCACTGCTTTGAATAGTGCTACCACCGGGTTCTCAGGAACGATGCCGTCGAGCTCGTCCAGTCCTGGAAAGCCCCTTGCCCGGCCAAATACAGTCGCTTCTTCTCTGTCTCCTATAGGGAGATCACCAAAACCCATTAATACTCCAAACAGCTCGAATCATAGGAGAACCTCGAGCTCCAACACTCCACTAAATTTCTCTTCCTCGCCATCATCTTCGTATTCGTCCTCTTCTCGCGAAATGGCACCGATGCTGCAATTGACGCTGTTGAAAGAGATTGTTTTTGGCTACTCTGCTATGAAGTTTCATGGCCAGCTGACTAAAATCCATCCTCTACCGAAATCAAAAAGTTACACCTCCAAGAAACACGCTTGGATAGTATCACGAATATTCAAAATATCGGTCGATGAGACCAACAGTGTGAACAGTGTGAAAAGTTTGACAAGTTCAACCATGTCCAACGCGACTATGTCATCATCAACTGCCAGTACAACCTCAACTATCGACGACAATGACTCTGATAGTGAGGGGGACGAGCTGCCGACTTGGAAACCAAAATCAAACACAACCGCTCCTCCAATACGTCCACATACAAAAGACGTTCGATGCGCTATCTGTATCAGTTTCAACCTGCCTCCAGAATCTGAGGATGTTATAACCAATCATTGGACAGAGCTATCATACGCATTAGCTGACTTACAAGCAACCGTATATCATAAATTAGAATTACAACTGCCTCAGATAATATTAGAATCCAGAATCAGGAAACCAACATCTGGTACAAACAGTAGTCTAGCTAGTAGTGGTGGATATTATAACTATCGCTTCGCGAATCCCCGACTGGTATATTCAATTGATGGCGATTTAGATGTTCAAAATGCAGTCGACTTTTTCAAATCTCGATTCTCGACTGCATTACGCATACCAAGAGTGCTTTGCGGACAAGACAATTGGTCCGACCTTTATCGAGAAATGAACATGGCGTCTGCCAAATGGGAAAATGCCTTTGACGGAGGGTTTCTGGCTGCTATGCTTGCTACATATATCGAATTTAATGGGGACTTACTGCAAGGTAAACTACATGAAGACGATGATATTCCGAGGCGAACGGTCATTCTGGCCAATAACCGGATTCTCGCTAGGAAGTTGATCTTTATTCTAAGCTCTTTCATTCGGAGTCGAACTTCAGAACGAATCCGCAAAAGAATCACTCTTGCCAATTCGTTGAATGATACCTTTACCAAGTCGCATGCTCAGCAGCCGTCGTCAATATCTACCACCAACTCTGTTAGTACTTCTCCACAGTCAAGGGCGTCAGCCAAATTTTCTTTTGTAGATGGAGGTTGGGAGATATCTCAACCCCAGTCGATGATTGAACCAACTGGTACACTTGCTACTCCTCACGTTGTCAGACCATCGTTTTCTTCTATTTCGCTTGCTCAGTCGGTAGGCATTGGTGGGGGCTTGTCGGATGCTTTTGGTTCCAGCACTTCTAGTAATTGGAAGAATTCACGTACTGGAGGACTCTTTTCCAACTTTTGGAATTCCAATGCTTCCTTATCAGAATCTCCTGGAACATCGTATGACGATTATTATTTTTACGAACAGTTGGCCAATGCTGATAAAGATACGGCTCAGTCGCTTCCCAATCAGTCTATTCTTGACGGCGACGTGCCAAATGCTGGTAATATAGCCACTTCAGTTCGCCCGCCATTGGGTCGTTGTCATTCATCCGAGCGTTCTGCGACCACTCTCGGTAGCATCAATCATAGACTGTATAGCCGTCATAACTCAGATGCCACCAATTCTAGTGTATATCTTCGAACTCTACTGCAAAGTGCTAGTGATAATGATTTGACCAGCGATGGAGTTGCATCTCCTCCAAGGTATCGCTTATTAGATGAAGAAGGGCAATATGTTCTCGACGTGTCTGAACCAACGACCCCGACATACTCGTATGACGAGTCAGGACCCATTGTTCTCCCGCGAATAGCTGGCCATATTTCCAGCTTCCATCCTGACTTTGTCCTCCAAGCGTGTCCAATAACTCGAGATCTTGAAGAGCAAATTTCAAGAACAATGATTCGAGATGGAGAAGTTAACCCAATATCGATTGGAGAAAGACAGAGAGTGAGCAATCGGCAAAGCAAACAGGAAACATTGTCAAAAACTTTGATTATCAATCTGAGAAAAAGAGAACTATCTACATATAGCGTGATTGTTACGTCGGAGGATCCGTCTAATATTAACCAGCGAATGGTGCGTAAAGTCATTTTCGCAAACAACAAACCTTCTGCAGAGTATTCTCAGACGTTTGCCAACATTTCTAAACAGATTCTTAGCATTGTCGAAGTTGAAAGCGGTCATAGTCCGAATCGTCGAGTGCATTTAGACAAACTGATCAAAGCATATGAATCGTTTTTCGGCCTGCTTTAAGCGTTTGATGACATTTTTGATTTTTTATTTTTCTTTACTATTATCATTATTTAATTTTATGCATTTTTTTCAAAATATATTTTTTTATTATTAACTATAGGTGAAGTCTCCCAGACTTGAGTTATACGAAAATATTATAATAAATAAGCGATCCAACCACAATCAGGCAGTAGGAGTCCTAGCAGGAGTCCCCATCGGGAGGGTCGAATAAAGTTTGGTCCTCTTCTTCTAGGCCATTGGAGTCCCAGCAGGACTCCCCACTGGGGTCGAGTCGAGCTTGGGCTTTTTCTTCTTGGCTTTCTTTTTAACTACAACCATAGGCTTTTTGTTAAGGCTCGCCAATGCTTGAGAATCAAATGAAGTGCCACACATTGGACAAGAGCCACTAGTAGGTACTACACTCATGATGCATAAACAAACACTACAGACGCAGCCGATATCGACGACATTTTTGGTTACAAAACAGGCGGCTCGGAAATCGACATCTTTCTGGGTGCTCAAATTGACATGAGGCAGGACACTTGGGTCTACCAAAAATGCACTCATTAAATATTGGATCAATGCTTTAGGGTGATCTAGTTTCATATAAGTGCCGTTGGTTGAGTCTGATGCTTGCTGCAGGAACACAGTGTCACCAGCCAGTTTACAAACATCAATTGGAATGCGCTGTTAGAGAAAGTTAGTTAACGGGAAGGTAATGGTACGATCGGATTCTAACAGAAAAGCCGACCCGACATAGTCAAACCACAGGAGTGGAAGCATGGCATACCTTTTTTTGAGCTGCAAAAATACAGTTCATGGTAGGAATATACTGAGAGGATAGATCTCCAGAGGCACTGACAAGAAGAATTCGGGCATGTGTTTTCAGATCATCTTCTCCTGAGCAAACTCGGTTAATATATGTAAGGGCCAGACTTAGAGCCCCAGATACGGCACTCTGACTTGACAGAATAGCTTTGTTGGTTGTAGAAGATAACAGATGATCCAGTTCACCAACAACAGCCTCGTCGATTTCACGGAACTGCCTATACATGGTCTGTCTATCGGAAATACTGGCGTCGGTGATCGAATCATATTCAGTAGATGAATTGACTGGTTTCGGGTACAGAAATTTCGCTCCCGTTGTATGGGCAGCTATCACAGCCACTCTATTGGCATTATTTAGTGATAAATGAGCGTTGATGAAGACCAACAGCGATTCTACTGTCTCTTTCAATGAGAACTTGCTCTCAAAAGCAGTCCACGCTGACGGGTTTGTATCGAGTACAATCCCTAGTAAAGTGGGATGCTCATCCGACCCGATCCGATCAGTGCCCAATAAAGTTGATGTATCATCAACCGCATTCATGACGAAGCCAATTAAGAGGGAGACCCAAAATGAATGAAGATAAGGTGGATGAAGATGAAGCATGGGCCAGAGATGAGACAAAATGTACCTAGTTATTCAGCCGCGTCGTGGTGAAAGTTCCAGGTCCTGTAGGTTGGTGGAGACATAGTAGAAGTAGTATCAGGGCAGGAGGAGTAGGAGACAATTGAAATATATTTGAGAGATAGTAGAATATTTCAATCTCTATTGTAGGTTCATTTTCGGTCTGTCAGATAAAATGAGAGGTGCAGGCATTCCTATTATGGCTGCTATTGTAGGAGTCTGGTCCGGTAAGTATATGAGGAAGAAAAGGCGGTGACAGTAGCCAGAGATTGTCATATAAGGATATTAACTTCGACTTTCCAGGATACACATTTTTCAAGCCAATGATTATGTAAGTGAGGAAGATGAAGGTGTGGCAGGATCGGATATATATAGTATGATGGATCTCGCAGGTACCGCCAGACTTAAGACTTAAGACTCCAGCTATCTCATCCTAACTTATTAGTGCACAGTTAGAAGAGGATCATAACTTAAAAAAAGAGGTTGGCGAATCTTTTAAGAAGGAAGAGGAGCAAAGATTGGCTCAAGAAGCTGAAGTGGCTGCGTTAAGAGCAACCGCATTATCAAGGAAAGAATAGAACCAGTCCCTATTCTTAATGTAAATATATAATCAACGTTTAATGACAATACAATGAACTGAACTGAAACGAAAATGAAAATAAAGATAACTTATATATGTACAAATGGAAGTATAGGTAGATCGAGGTATGGTTTGATATAGCAGAAAGGGCGAGAAGACTGGCCGAGGAAAAAAAGTATACAGAGATACCGTCTCCAGAAGACTATTAAGATACACCATCTCACTGCTCACCAACCAGTCTTTTAATTCTTCATACCAGCAAGGAAATTGTTCATTTTGATCTTTTGACGGTTGGCAGATCTACGCTCCACTCTCGCTTGTTTGCCTGGATCAGCTTCTAATTTTTTCTTTTGTGCCGCAGGGTCTAGTAACTCCCAGAGCCAGTCTGGGTATTCACTTTCAGCTAATGCTACGGGGTCTTCGCCTCCTTTTTTGATATTCAAGCCTTTGAGCTTGGTGCCCACAGGAGCTATAGATGTGATTGTTTTCTTAGATGCAGACGTTTCGGGCGTACTTGAAGGGGCTGTCGTTGATGCAAAACGCACAGGTAAGCATTTTAAAAGGGTTACTTTTTGTCCCGGGCGAGTTATTAATCGTAACATTGTGTATTGAGAATAGTTGAGGAATGAATGGATTTGAAATTTTTGAACGTCGGAAACTTCAGTTCGTGAACCTCGTTTTAGTGATGCATAATGTCAGTATTAGTATAGAGCGTACTGAGAGTATGGTCTGAGTACCAAAAACAAAAAAGTCTGGGTAGCCGAGCCCTCAGCAAGAATATAAAGGGTAATATATAACAAAATAATGTACAAACTACTAATTAATAAGATAAGCTACAGACGTGGCGGCGAAAATATCAATTAAGCAGTGCTGAAGCGCGAGCCATGCAGCCGAATATAGAAGCTTCGGGGAAAACACCGTCCAAATGAACAGATGATGTTTAAGCACAAAACAAGCACCGAGAATTCCCGCCGTAGCAATCGAGAAGAACATTTGCGTGATCAGAATCTTGGTGCTCAAAATGTATGATTTCGAGGTTGTGGGTGGGATTATATCGCTATCAATCAGCATAGCCAGACCTGCCAAGGTCCAATATAGAGGGCCGATCCAATTGCTGATAAAAGTGAGGATCCCTACCAGAATGAT
This sequence comes from Sugiyamaella grinbergsii, assembly GCA_030579895.1. Lineage (NCBI taxonomy): Eukaryota > Fungi > Ascomycota > Dipodascomycetes > Dipodascales > Trichomonascaceae > Sugiyamaella > Sugiyamaella grinbergsii. The sequence goes on from JAKTRT010000036.1 coordinate 108,968, forward strand.
CTGATATGAGCCAATGCCATTGTATGCGTTAGACAGGTCAATGGAAGCTAAAGAATTGGAATTGCCCATGGCAAAGAACGAAACATGTTGAAGGATGAGTGTGAAAATGGTGATAAGGATGATGATATCATTAGGCTTGCGATGGTTGATTAGGAAAGCACGGGTGAGATATGTCCGCAAAAGATTGAAAAAAATAAATAAAGGGATATTAGCAGTTCTTGTTTGCGTTACAAGAAACGATTCAAACAGATAGCTGAGATAGGTTAGCGAAGATGAAGCAGGGGCATTGGGGTTTGTTCGTCTAGGGGCAAGTATCAATTTAGATAGCTCATATAATGAGGCAAGACCAATAGTAAAAAAGCTGAGCCTGGCAAGATTTATTAGTCCTTCGGCATCTTCAGCAGAAACGACAATGACGTGAAGATATTTCGGTACAAATTCGCCGGACTGAATTGCCATATTGATTTTGAAAACCAAAGACGACATGACAATACAAAAGGAGAAAACAAACCCGGCTAACGAGTTAACATCAGAAAAGCTTCCCAGCCATAGTTTGCCCAAAACTGACACATACTGAATCAAAACCAACCCCCACAAGACTTGACCTGCTCCAGACCCAACCCCATCACTATCTACTAGCGAATCTTGACTCAACCACCTGACAATGTCTGGACCACCAGAATACTTCTGACCCGTTTGATTCCAACTTCGAATAATCCGAATCAGAATCAAACAAATCACCCAGTTGCCGCCGTCGCGGAATTTACGTCTAGAAGAAGTAATATATAGCCAAGACAGCCATCCAGTAGCCCCCCAGTACCAGAAGTGGTGCTCTTCTTCAACCAAGCTACTACCAAACATCGAAGCAGCGAAAAATCCTGCAATCAGCACAATCACCAACTTCAAGTTGGCAGAGAATTTTAGCAACAACACACATATAATAGATAGCAAAGCTGAACTGACAACTAACGCCAATCCGTACATCAGACTTTTTTCGTCATAATTGCTGGCAGCTTTGCTTAGCAGTTCTTGTGACAGATATAAAAACTCATAAACGAGCTCCTCGTCTTCGTAGGACTCTTTTCCTCCAGACTTTAGTTTCCACCATAGACACTTTAATGTGTCGAGATCGTCCAAATCAACAAAATCTTGCGACGACTGGCATTTCATCTCGACTTCTGCAGCTGGGCCCTCGAAGTCAGAATACGTAGATTCGAGAACATTCACAAACTGCTTTACATTCTGCTCCAAGATGGCTCGTCTACCTCTTGCATCCCACAGATTCAACATTTCCCGAATGACTACTCCTAAACTGTTTTTAGGAATAGGAAACTGCAATAAAGAAGATAACGTAGGCACGAGATCAGTCTGTTGAATCCTCGAATAGTATGTGAATTCGTCATCAGTAGGAGAATCTAACGGAGCGTGTATCTCATCTCCATTAGCCCTGCTTGTCTTGTGAAATGCAAACTTTGGTGACAAAAATACCATTCCCGCGGATGTCTCTCCACTACTCGAACCACCATGATTGCCAGCTTCGTTCATTCCATGATCACCTGTAACAACCAGCAACGTCCTATCATCCATTTTTTCATACAACCCATGGATGATCTCATCCATCTCTTGCTGCTTCCCAGGCATGAATACGCTATCGGGCCCTCCTTTATGACCAATATGATCCAACCCCAGGTAATGGAGAATCAGAACGTCCCATGAACTCCCTCCATTGGCCATTTCTTCATCTATGTGCCTCGTCACATTATTATCGACTTCCGTGTAGTCGGATACAAAGAAACTTGCCGTTCCGTCCGACGCTTCGAAAACTCCTGGGAACAGCTTGATCCAGGTATCGTCTCCAAACATATGCAGTCGCTTACCACGACTCTTCAACTGCTTGACCCAAGAATCTTGATTGGCCAGCGTGGACGACGTATCTGATTCCGCAATGTTTAGAATTGCATCTAAGAAATTAGGAGTCGAGCCGGTAGTCAAGCCTTTGATTCTTGGCAGAGTGACAGTTGGAGGAGTTGAATGGGCTGTGAAGGGAATGCCAGCACCATTACAGATCAACTTGTGAACGCGGCTCATGGCGCTTTTCTCCGAGGAAAACAAAAAATCGCTTCGAAGAGCATCAATGACTACCAAGATGAGTTGGTCGAATTGACTATTCACATTCTCAACCTCGATAATGCCATTCTCATCAGCGAAAAATGCTCCGTCTCCAGGTAGAACAAGCTTCTTAGGGAAAAACCCTCGAGCAAACAATGCAAATCCACCTAATTGAAGAGCCAGGATGATTCCAATCAGCGACCATTTTCTGATTGAAAGGTTCATGTCTTTGCTTGGAATGAATCTGTACCGAGTTGAGTTCGTAGGCGGCCGAAGATGTGGTTCTCGCGAAGTTTCTCCGCCGTACAAAACGTGGCATATTCACCCTAACATCTGTGATTCGCAGATCCCCCTGATTCTTAATAGGAAGCGTACCCTTATCCTTATCAGGATGAGTTTCTGTTCAAGAGACAATATTTAATAATAATATCAAGTTTATTCTAAATATATGTAATTATTTAAGCAGCTTACGAAATACAAGATATAGGCAGAGGAGGTTAAATATGAGAGGCAAATATAATTCTACCACTAACAAGTCTAGTTGACTTTCTTATCATCACCATACGATTTAGTACCGTAGTGACCGTCAATGACAATAACATCCTGAGGACGGTAATCAAATCTACCAGAAAGGTACGAGTCCAAAATATTCTTGGTTCCAAGAGCATATCTTTGTTGGGCGTCCAAAGAAGTACCACTAATATGAGGCGTCATGGCATTACCAGCACCATATTTGTTGAACATGGATCTGAATGGGTGGTCGGCAGGGGCCGCTACATTAGAGTTAGTAATTAGAACGTCATAATCAAACTAAACCCGGTTTGTACTTACGTTGTGGGAAAGAAGTGTCGCCTCCGTAACCTCTCAATTGGCCGGATCTAAGAGCATCGGCAACATCTTGAGCGACAACAATGGCACCTCTAGCAGTGTTAACCAACCAAGCACCTTTCTTCATCTTAGAAATGAGCTCCTTGTTAAAGAGACCTTTAGTGCTCTCATGAAGAGGACAATTGATGGTGACAACATCACACTGGGCCAACATATCTTCAAGCTTGTCAACACGTCTAGCACCGATTTCTTTTTCAAGCTTAGGATCCAAACCTTGATAATCAAAGTAAAGCATTTCCTTAGGATTGAAAGGCTTAACTCTTTGCAAAACTCTAGTACCAATACGGCCGATACCGACAGTGCCAACGACTTTGCCCTCGAGATCGTAGGAGTCTTTGGCAACGGCAGCGACATCCCATCCACCGCTGACATATTGCTCATGAGCAGGGACAAAATTTCTAACCAAAACCAACATGGTCATAATAACATGCTCAGCGACGGATTGGACATTGGAACCAGTGACTTCAATAACTGCAATGTTTCTCTCATTGGCAGCAGTCAAGTCAACATGATCAGAACCAATACCAGCAGTGACACAAATCTTAAGGTTTTTGGCCTTGTTGATACGCTCTCTAGTAATATAACCAGGATGGAAAGGAGTGGTGATGACAATTTCAGCATCAACAATGTGCTTGTCAAGCTCGGAATTGTCGCCATCTTTGTCGGCAGTGGTAACCAGTTCATGTCCTTGATCTTCCAACCACTTTCTAATACCAAGTTCATTTTCGGTACAACCAAGAAGCTTGGGTTCATCTTTGGCGTGTTCACCGGCAGAGTACAAGACGAGTAAGACCTTCATTTTTAGGATAAGTAGCTGGGAGAGTAATTGGAAGAGTTGTTCGAGTGTTTGTAAATCTGAATTGATTTGTAGCGAGAAAGTAATACTTGATACGTGAAGAATGCCATTTATATAGTTTTTTGTTAATTGATATTTGTTGACTATGATGTCGATATTGTCGGGTAGGAGCTCCGGGGCCATGAACCAGGAACTATCGGCACCTGTCATACCCCACAGCGATCGACGGTGAACCTGCATCGAGATATAGACATAATTACCCCTTTGGGCATCAAACCCGAGCGCCGCACAGGATATCGGAAGAGTCCCGTATGGCGGGTATGGTACTATGGACTAGTTCCTGAGCTTATGAGGCTCTTCTAAGCCTTCCTGTACCGGGTCCTCGGGTATATGAGTAGGCAGAGGCTTGAAAGGTCCGGGGGTATGTCAGAAATGGATAAGTGATGAAACGGATGACATGCGGAGAACGAACCGTAATTGCGGCTTCTGTAGATGTTAAGGTGGACAGGGGCCTGCCGTAGGTCCGGCGCGATTGAGTTTGTCGGGAACTTTTAAGACCGAAGTCTAGAATGTTGGTTTGCAATGTTCCTATAAGACGAGCAAAAGGATGGTTTATGAGTGCGAGAGGTGTGGGCAAATGGGACAGCAATGATGGAAACGTTAATGTATAATAAGAGAATGCCACAACGGCAATGGCGGGAACTTGAATAAATGACGAGATAGAAACTTCAATAACAGGCTGGTTTAATACGACAATGTTGTTGGCGATTCGGCAATGACAGAAACTTCAATATTTTGGTAAACGAAAAGGGCAACATTGGGAACTGGAACGTAATAAATCATCCTTAGTTTATCTACCTGCGTCATGCCGTCTGATTTAAAGGTTACTGATGTTTGTAGTCTTAATATTGGAGTGATGTAGTTGTTTCATATAAAATATATATAGTGTATATCTAGGAGAAACAGTGATCGTATTTTTGCTACCTCGGTTTCAGTAATTCGGTGGCAGTTACACGTCTCACAAACTTGTTAGCGCACAAGGTGAACGCGTGGTCTATGCCGTAAACCGAGTTTTCCGTCTTGGTCGAGCACAAATGACATCGTCATATTGCACACTTGGTAATACATCAGTAATGACATGTTATTTACGAACCCCATAATCGGTGCGATTGGCGATCTTTGGATGGACGTCAAGTCTGATTTCAACGCATTTGTCGTTATCGCTTTGGCTCTGCATTTTTCTGTTGTCGAATAGATTGACATATTTGCCGTCATTTATCACATCCGTCACTTGAAATACTCCTCGATGCCTCACTTTTACTCTTTACGCAAATGCTTTATTTCTCGCTCTAGTTTTAGGTTTGCAACATTTACATCTACAAGCCCTTTGAGGCTCTCTTTCCATTGGGTCTGAAGATAGTTTAGCGTTGGCTCTACTTCGGTCTGCTTGCGCTTCCGATCGTTGTTTATCCCCGCGGACTGCTGTTTGGTATCTTCCAATTGCTGCTCGAGCTGTTTCAATTGCTTTTCTAGATTGTCATTGCCTATGAGCCACTGGTTCTTTCCAAACTCACTCAAGAGAGAGAGGTTCTCTTGACGAATATGCGAATAGGCCAGAGCAACGTATGCGTCCGGGAGTTTCAAGTCTCCAGTTTCAGGGTCTTGAAGCTCGGTGTATTTTGTAAGATCGATTCCGCCAATCAATTTTGTCTGTTCGCCCGATTCATATTGGGCCAGTTCTTGTTCAAGAGCTTCAGTCAGGAAACTTTTTGTTATCGGAAGATGTTCCTGTATTAACGGATGGACCGGTTGAGTGGTAGTGGTATTGGCAGAAGAATCAATTGAGTTTTGGATTTCTTTTCTTGCTAGATCTAATTCTTGTTCGTCTTCACTCTCGAGGTCTACGATAGTGTTAGTCTTTGCTAATTAGAGGTTTCGTTTACAAACCTACTTACATGGAAGAGAATCAAACTGGGACTGCAATAGCATTGTCGTTATTAGCAGAATGTGTTATAAGTTTTCCGTTAAAGTTGACTAACGGCGAGTCTGTGTATAAATGTTTATGGTTTAGCACGGTATGTAGCCAGTATAGTAAGAATGAAATTTAGATATAAGAAGCCGCGGTAGAAAGGTTCGCGGGAAAAAAGTAAGAATACCAAGCCTGAGATGTACGCGGCTGACCCAGAATTCCTGTCCGCCACTTTCTGTTTTGTCTGCCTGCTTATCTCTTAACTCATCAGTCAGGCCGCGCTCGCGCCACTTTATTATGGTGAGCCTTTCTGCTTCTCTCTCTCTCCAGGGCGCACGGTAACAAAAGCTGCATTTCCTCTCTCCTTCTTGTTATATAACAATCAACCCCCGTCCATCTCTACCCAACGACGTCGTCAATATCCGAACGCCATCAGGAGTTTTTCTTTCGTAGTTTGAATCTTTTGGAGAGAAAAGCCACCGGTTTATAGATCGTTCAAGCTACCGTTGACACGAACCCTACGAGGACTATCCTATTGTATTCGATAGTACAGATCGTTATCTTTTGTAAAGCAGGATTTCGGCCTCGACTAGTAAAGAGGATTAACTAGTTCTATTAGTTGTTGTTATTGAGCCGACTATTGAGATATTCTCTGCTCGGTCGCTGCTACTGTTGTTGTTGTTACTCAAGCTATCTTCACCATTCGTATCGCTATCGCTATCTTTATCACCATCAGCTACAACTACTATCGGATCCCATAGTAAGCTTATTATCTGACGTCTTTCACTATCGTACGACTATTAATAGCTTCGTCCTATCCCACGCCTATAACCTTACGACCCTTGTTGCACTCTACCAATCTAACTAATCACCATGTGGGGCTATCTGTTTGGATCGGGAGCCAAAAAGGATTTGGCCAAAAGCTCGATCATCTCGCTTCGTGAACAAATCGACACGCTGTCGAAGCGCGAGAAACACTTCCAGAAACAAATCGAAGAACTAGAAGCTTTGGCTAGAAAGAATGTAACTACAAATAAGGCGGCAGCCCGGACTGCGTTAAAGAGAAAGAAGGAGCGAGAGGCCGATTTAGATAAGACCCAGGGGCAGATCGACTCACTCCAGCAGCAGCTACATGCTATTGAGAACGCCAAGCTCAACTACGAGACCATGAAGATCATGTCTCAAGGCGCTCAAGCCATGAAGCATATCCACGGTAACATGAATATCGACAAGGTGGATGCTACCATGGATGATATTCGAGATCAAGTTGCCCTGGGAGAGGAGGTGTCGGACGCTATTTCACGGCCACTAGGACAGGAAGTAGACGAAGAGGATCTGAACGACGAGTTAGAGGCACTAGAGCAAGAGGCCCTCGATGCTAAGATGGTCAATGCAGGCAAGGCGCCGGTCCATAGTTTGCCGAGCGAGGGCCAGAAGGACGTCGAGCCAGAGATTGCAGAGGACGATGAGGAAGAGGAGCTTAGGAAGCTACAAGCTGAAATGGCATTATAAGGAGGTAGATTGTTGTTCTGCATATAAGATTAAGCTACCGTAGTCAATGATGTTCTTGTTATGACTCCGAGCGGTGTACTCGGTCTGTCCTATTCTAAGTTCTGCTTCCTCCTGACGCCCGATCCTGGGTCACGCTTTTACGGTTCTGTTTGTTGTTAATTTGTTTCATAGTTTATTTAACGCCTATGGCGTCAAGTATAATATATTAGTATTACTGAGTTCGTAGGGGGGTATGCGATTAGAGACCAGGTAGTACACTACGATACGAGCACCCAAACAAAGAAGAAGAACTGGATGTGCGGTTAGTACATGACAGGAGTCGTGATGCCTCCGGCGGCTGGGCGAACACCCACGCTACACTTACGATTAGAATGCCAAACATCTTGACCATGAGCCAGCGGTTGGAGGAGATGCGCGAGTAGTATTTGAGCAGCTCGCGCTGGGCGCCAGAAACGTTGAGCGAGATGTCTTCGGTGTTGGCGTCGATTCTTTGTACAGTTTCTCGTTGTTCGGCGACCATGGTCGCCAGTTGCGAGAAGATGCCGCCGAGCTCTTGGATCGTGGACTCGATGGCCTCGACTGCCGAGCTCCGCTGGTCGAGGTAGCTGTCTTGCTGCTCTTCTAATAATGCCATGGTCTGCTCTTGCTGAGGGAGGGTCAGGAAGTCGTTGGCAGCCGAAGCAGAATTCTTCTCGTCCTCGTGAAGCAGCGGCTGCGACTGTTGGTGGTGTCCGTAGGGGTTCTCGCCGTATGTTTCCTCAGACGACGATGGTGGTACAGTGGGCGACATGCCCCGTCTGTTAGCAGCTGCCGAGTATAGCGGCGACTCGCTAGACGTGTGATCTCGCACAGACGATGATGCAGACGAGATGAACTGCTCGGTACGCGATTTGGTGGCCTGGGTATTTTTGGTTCGCATCTCCAGCACCTCGGCGAACCCCGTCGTCACGTCGGTTAGTTTCCCCTGGAGCAGGACAACTACGTTTCGAGAATGTTCATTGAGCTGGCTATCGGTCTTATTGCCGACTCCCCATGCATTACCGGCTTTATTCCCACCTTGGCTCTTCACAAACGTCTGTAATGAGGCTATACTATCGTTGATTTTCGACAACTTCTGTTTAATCACAAACGACAGCTCGCCAATCTCGACGGGCCGGTCGTCAAATAACGTCTTTCGCTTCGCCAAAAGTGCCAGTCTCTGCAACATGGCTGTCGTCTCGCTGATTTCCTGGGCAATCTGAGACGCCCGTAATGCAAACTGGCTCTTAGGACTTTTATGGTCCGGGCCTGAAGATGCTGGCTCGGCTGGACCGTTCAAGATCCCTGGGCCGCCTGGTCTATGGGCTCCACTGCCGCCAATCGATGTGCCATTAATCTTCGCTATTGAGGCGACACACGACCGGAACTCCTGTGTTCTATCTTGAACCGACGGTAACATCACGCTTGTCATCTCGGCCGTCAATGCTTTTTTATCTCTATCTTGCCACTTAATATTATATGTACAGTCGTGCTCGTAACTGTCCTCTGCTCCTCCTGTTCGTAACCGTATATATGTTTCTCGGTTTATCTGTCAATATCGTGTTGCTTCGCTGGACATCGGGGCCGGGTAAATTGTGCTTAATGGCGGTGCAGGGCTGGTTCTCTTGGTTTTAGCTTCCGGCCGCTGGGCGCTGCCCAGACCCGTGGCTCCGCTTCGTGGAGACGGTAGGGCGGTATGTGTTTGTTGGGTTGCCCTGCGGTCACTAAGGGTAGAAGTCGACCGTGAAGGGGCCTTGTTTGCGTGGTGCGGATTTCTATCTCGCCAGTCGAAGCGTCATACGCTGCACCTTCTCACAGCCGAATAAGAAAAGGAAAGGTCTACCATACCATCCATTACCATCGATGAAGAACGAATAGTGGCTCTGATTATTTCAGCTGTAAACGCAAGATCGTGCTCTTGCGCGTGACTTTAAAAACCCTTGGTCGAGCTTGCCAGTCTCATGTCGATCGATGGTCGACCTGCAAGATTAAAGAGGCTGTTGTTGATGATCGACAATAATATGCAGGGGTCAAAATTAAAGATGGACGTCTGCGGTGAGCTGGTTTCCGTTACGGCATCAAACAAATTCCGGCCCAGTAGCGTAAGTAGATTGATTTCCAAATACAATTTCATTAAACACGCCATTTAATTTTATTTCCCTTCTATTTAAACTTTCCTAAAGCATTTGGTGTGTTTCGCGCTTCTCTATACAGCAAGTAGTTAACTGATACACGTCTGGGGTTCGCTATTTCATGTTTCACCTTTATTTATATCCTCATCCAACTGTCCACGGACCACCACGCTGTCCAAACACACTCACCACCACACTACCATACAACCTTCCTACTTATTACCCCCTTCCCTCACCAGCTATTCCACTTATAACCCTATCTACTACCTCTTGCACCCTGAACTATGCAACAATGCTTAAACGGCTGGCATTTGTAGATCGGCGCATGGATTGATCCAATCCAGAAAATAAGGAGAACGTCCATTTCCACCTTCCGTATACTCTTGTTGTCTTGCGATTGTCAATTTCTATATTAATCTCAAGTTTCTTATATTTAGTGTTCCTAGGAATTACGTTTGGTATTTCTACCAAGAGATTGCGTTGCTTACTCTTTTTTCTTTGTCTTTTACTTCGTTACCGTAGCGTTGGTTTAAACAAAGATGCCCAGAGAACCGGGTCCCAATCGACTTTTAGGCGTAATCTACTATATTATTCAAAGAATCGTTTGGGTCGGGTTCAATACGTACTTTCTTTTTAAGTACCTTATACCAGATTGGGTTCAACGCTATATCATTGGTTCTACCTTGATGTCGGAGTTGGTCACTCCTCATGTCTCGGTGGTTAACGGTTATATTACAAGCCCCAATTGTGTTCGCAAACTGGCAAGATGCTATTTTGGTCCTATTAGATCTATGATCAGGAGGCTGTATCCTGCCTATCAGAAGTTCCTCTGGCTCGGTGTGGGTGCATACATGGCTCTATATTGGATGTTTCCTGGGGTGATTCATATCGTCAATGTTGCAGCTTCATCAGATATCATTGCTGGTCTTATACTTCCATTGTCGTTGTTTGTGACGGAGATAACTTGTCCTCCAGGCAATGATAATGAATGTCACGGAGGGGGAGCAATAGGAGAAGGTGAATTAGAGGAAGGAGAGGCAGGGGAAGGATTTCTAGGGGAAGGAGAATCAGGGGAAGTAGGGGTAGGCCAAGGAGGGCGAGCAATAAGTGAGGCAGTAGGGGAAGAAGAAGAAGAGAAGAAAAAGGAAGAGCAGGAAATAGAAGAGGAAGAAAAAGAAGATCCAGTTGATGATAATGACACGAGTACGAAGAAATATAAAAACAGCTATAATCCTTTCAGTGCGGCCAAAACCAAACCAATTCCAGCTGAAACTATCCATGCTGGTCTCAAGATTCTAATTGAAAGAAAAGAGTCGGAAGCAAATAAACAAACTGTTGAACGTTCATCGACATACAAGTCACTCATCATCGAGTCTGAACATTCTCAGCTAATTGGGAAATACACACAACCATCTCACGTCAATTCTGTTCGGTCACCGTCACCCATCTCTGACACTCGGTCTGTAAATGCCGAGCAAGCTGTTTCTGTCACTTCGTCCACTCAACGTACTACTACAAATAGCACGTCCATTGACGACTTTCTTGTGGATCATGTAAGGAAAACGTCGAATAATTCCACTGATAAACTGGAATCCCAAAATGTTTCTCATTCTAACGCTTTGGCTTCCTCCCAAGCAAAAGCCTATATCTACGGAAATAATATTTCCAACTTTACTCATGCAAACATCAAGGAAGAAGATTTGAACGTAATGAGTAACTTATCAGAAGGGATCAAAAAGTCTATTCGGTCTCTATACAAAATTATTACTCCAAAGGACCGAGAGGCAATCATCTCTTTGTCTAGCCAAGAATACGCTGCAACCCAAACTTTTCGGGTCGGAGCGTCTAAAAAGTATCAATTGTGGAAAAATGACCAAAAATTTAAAGAGTACTCGCCGAAAGTCATGAAGAATCTGCGTGAACTGTACAAAATTGATGATATTGTGTATGCGAGTTCTTTTGAGAGAATGTCTTTGACGAAGACTACTGCTGGTTATACGTTTTATAGCAATGACAAGTCATTTATCATAAAGCCATTTACCCGCAATGAATTCATAGAACTTAAATCGAACTTGGCTACTTATTATGACCATATTGTGTGCTATCCAGATAGCTCGCTTCCACGATACTGTGGCTTTTATAAGACTGGCGGTATTAATTATATTGTATCAATGAATACCAAGACGATACAATCATCTCCAGATACTCTGGCCAAAGATTCTGTCTTGCCGCCCATATATTGGACGTACCAAGGGCTCCAGAGCCAAGCAGAATATTAAAGGTGCCAATCAAAAAGAAGTTGAATTAGCAGTACCGACCAGCTGCGTATTGCATATGCATTTTATGAGTTATGACCAAGAGTAATCTTACATAGTATTTCAATCGTATTTATCTTGAATAAAGTTACAGTAGTTTCCGTAAACTAGCGGAAATTTCGCGAGGATAATTATTAGAGATCTTTCAGGAGGAACTCCTACAGCAGTTTCTATATCTATGAGTGTAGGGGACATGACACGAGGACACATACTAAACATCTCTTTGAAGGAAATCCTCAACTATATCGATAAAGTCTTTAGGCTTTTCGGATATTACTTTTAATTGTTAGTATTCACTGTATTCGTCTGATCACGGAACAAAATACTTACACCAATGGCCAGCATCTACGTCTTTCATGATAAACCGAGGGAAAAACTCCCCAATCGCCGGAAAAGCCTCGTCAGCAACATATCGCGAGTACTTGCCACGAATAAATAACGTTGGCTTGACGAATCGTGTCTCGTTAGGGAGGTATGGAAAATCCCCCATGTTATCTAAATGTTTCCCGAGAATATCAAGAGGAATTCTAAATTTCATATCTTTATTATGGTCGGTCCTTCTCAGATTCGCCAGAAGAAAGTGTTGCACGGGAACCGACTCTTCATATTTAGCCATAATGGTGTATGCTTCTCGTTGATGGGTAACATGAGCTTGTTCAATGTGTTTCATGGCTCGGACATAAGTCGAGAACGAGGATGTCAACTTTGTGTCGATTGGAGCGTTATCGACTGAGATCAAAGAGGAGACCATCTCTGGACTTCTTAACGCAACTGCCATAGCCGTTTTGGCTCCCCTATACTGGTTAGCTATGAGAGCGAAAAAAAATTCCTCTACCGGAGATACTCCAGAAACTTACATGGAGTGCCCGATGATGTTCACGGGTCCGAGTTCATTTTTTTTGATAAACGCCTCGACATCGGATGCTATAGCAGGATAGTCATGTCGTTGGATATGTGGACTGTCGCCATGATTTCTTAAATCTAAGCAGTAGATGGTCTTTTTTAAGTCTCGAGCAAACACTCTATACACCAGTTAGTTTTAGACACTCGCATTATGTCCTACGACAAGCAAACGTACTTGCTGACAGTTCGGTTGTTCGTTTTGGATCCAAACAACCCATGAAGAAATAAAATAGGCTCTCCTACAGAAGTCTCGCCCTTCGGAGGATCGTACCGATCGTAAGCCAGATCAACCGTCTCAATGTCCTTTGCTAACGGGTCAACGTGATAAAGTCGGTAGCGACATGCTTCAGCCAGTTGCACAGTAAGAGGTTTGCTTAGAAGCAATGCCGGTCGGGCAGTTAACAGGGGCATATTAGATAGACAACTATCTAGCTTACTGGGCACGCAAATGGTAGGTTCAGGGGTCGATAAATTTTGCTGCTCAGCATGAGTGACCAATTGGGAAGAATTTACTTCAAGGCGACTCAACCGGCTGAGAGAAGACCAGACGCAATTGAATCAGTAAAACTAGACAGCTTAAAGCCTAAAAACAACGAGAACTATAATCAACTACCAGACTATCAAACCGTCCTTGCTCACTCACCCAGACCTATACATATTGCCAATAATTACGACCCAGAACATCGTATCCCTTGCAGAAAACCCTGCATAACTTTTCAACACGGCTGGTTTGGGCTATCTTATCGCGTGTACGTGAACCACTCACAGTTTCGTCTGCCATCATCACCATCCAGTGCCATGTTGACGGATTCTGAAGGTAAGTGCGGGCTCAGAAGAGGCCGGTACTCGGTGGGCCCTGGTTCTGCTTCCGGCGGCTGGGCAGACTCGTGGCTCGCTTTGCTCAATCTAATCTAACGTTGGTTCAGCAAAGTCCATTTTGGAAGAAGTCGCTTTGGATGGGGATTTTTATGCTCATAGAAAACAGCATGATTGGCCAGAGATGGCCAAGATCATTTCTCAGTTACTGAATGTGATTGTGAAAGAGAACTTCGATACTCCAGACGGTGACCAGCATAATCCACTGACTGATCAGACAACCACGTTAGACGAAATGGTGAACCAGGTAAAAGGACTCCTAGCATCTAATTTCATAGACGGACCTCCATTCACGATGCAGAGGATGGCCGAGCTACTGGTAGACCCCAACAAGTTCTATGTCCGGACGGCCATTTACAAGTACCTGGAGGCGCTGAAAACGGTCTTGTCAGTAGCATCCATCAGTCTCGACTACCCAGTGGTTGACATGAAGGCGGAAATAGCGAAATCGAAGACCGACAGCACCAGTGCTAATTATGGAGAACCAGGGGTCGTCATGACAGAGATCTCTTGGGTTGTCGATACAGGACTGAGTGAGAGGATAGGATTGGATGTGGACAAGGTCGATGAGAAGAAGCCGGACGGTGATGGTCAGGAAGAGGAGGGTGTTAGCGGTAGTAGTGAGAATGTAGAAGATGTATCGAAAGAGGAACCAGAAGCAGAGGCAGCGGAGGAAGCTGAAAAAGTAGCACTCTAGCGTGGTGCCTGCTTGCGATGATCGAGTGGTACTAGTCAGCTTACAAGTGGTGCTAACGAGCTCGTACAAGATGCTTCAAAAAGGGTGTGCCAACAATAGCATCAGAGTAAAATTTAAAAGGTGGCCGTATAGCCAAGCTCTCTACTTATCAGTTGTCTCATTCACTCGCTTTATTTATAAAAATGTACCTAATGCATGGATTACTGAGTAACCAGTCAGAATATCAGCTGTTACTTCCCATCAAGCCTAGCCATTTATTCATTATTATGTACAGAAAATATAGATGAAAACTAGGCAGCAGCAGTATACCTGTTAATGACGGAAATAATATCATCTTTGGGCTTTGGAGCGTCTTGAGGTCTATTCCAAGCCTCAGGGAATGGAACTCTCGGACGAATGGGCTTGTGACGACGTCTCATTGCCTCCATATGCCGGGTCTCGAGAGGAATGTCTGAAAACGACTCACTATCGTCTCTGGCTGCTTCTAGCAGACTTTTAAGAATATCACCGATGAATCGCTTGTTTTGAGCCTGTTGAGGGAACCTGGACGAACTGATGGTCACGGTATTTGTATCGGAGTTAAACCTTGTTCCCGCCAGTAGACAGAGTTTGTGTTTTTGGGATTCCTTCAAGTCAAGGTCCGAGGGGCAGAACTGAACAGTGACCTTTTTAGAAGCAGGATGGTCTTCACCGAGAAACGTATTATACTTGAATTTTAACACCGCTTCGGAGGAAGGGGGTCTATAAGGAGATGCCAATTCTGGAACAGCAGAGTTAGTATTAAGGCGATTCAATCGGGCAGATAGGGGAATAACATAACATACTTGTCAATTGAGGGAGATCATAAGCAGCGATTCTGTTATATTCTCTTTGTACACGATGCTCACGAAGCTGGAGATGACCTAAACTGGGGAGATCATCATACTCGAACGGACGATGAGCATCAGTAATGGCAGGAACGCTGAACGTCTCGACATCAGCACGGTCTACTTGAACGCGTTCTTCGGCACTTAGACGTTCATAAGGGATGGATCCGACTTGAACAGCTTCATAGACCTCTCGGAGCTTGTTTTCAGAAATACCAAGCTCTTTACCGGCTTCCACTAGAGGTTTCAGTTCCTCTTCTGATTTTCGATATCCATGCTTGGATTCCATTTTCTTAAATCCTTCTTCCAGAATCTCTTTAGCAGATTTACCTTCATATGAAGGGGTGTTGAGAGACATGGCAGTGAGTGAAAAGGGTCTGCTATGAGTATTAGATGGCCTCGCTCTGGCCCGGGATACCAGTCCTCGTAATGGCAGTCGAACGAATTTGATAGCAGACATTGTGAAGTACGGTGTGCGAGACTGCCAAGTCCTTGAAGTTTGAAGAGGTATATCTGGCTCAGCCGACGTCTGTGATTGCAGGTTCATCAGATATTTGAATTTTTCAGTTCAGACATGGTCACGTGTGCGCGGTGGAAAAAAAAAAGTCGCTCTCGCTCAGTCCAACCCTAACATCTGGCATTTTGAAAAGATTGAAAAATCCCATGAACCTTGACTGCTTCAGAAATCACTTGGCTCATGAGCATTGATTGAAAGCGGCACGGAACTCTTGTCGTTATCAGTCTTTCCCAATCTCACAGAAGCACTTTTTCAAGAATGTCGTGGATCTCGAAAACCTCGTCGGTTCTTGGAAAGACCGCCAGTCAAAGGCTTTTCCAACATCCATCATCGACTTCTGCCTATGTTGGATTTCGATATGTTTCTTCCAGTTCTACTGGCACTACAAACCCCACTTCCACTGCATCCTCATCATCTGCACTTGCATCCGATTCTAAACCTTCTGTAGCTAAATATCTAGTGTCGTTAACGGAAAAAGAGCTCGGTGAAGAAGGCATTGACCGAGAAGCGAGCGACGCCGAAGCTCAAGGATGGATCGAAGCGTTGAATGAGGTTCGTGAAGAGTTCAGATCCGAGGGCGGGTTCAGTCCTAATAAAACGTTCGCACCTCCTGGATCCACTGACTTCCAATTCTTTCGCGATGTGCCCAGAGAGCCTGTAAAAGCATTTGAACTCACTCCTCGGCAGATGGAACAGTACGAGCTGCTCAAAGACAAGGTCATTCCAGTTCGTAACGACAGCACCATTGAGTACCTCACAAAACTGATTATGCGTCACGGACTCAAAGCGCGAGCCCAAAAGTACATGTCGCAAGCTCTATATCTTGTCCACCTGAGGACCCGCCAGGACCCCGTAGCGCTTCTCAAGGACACTCTCGAGAAAATGGCGCCTCTCGTCAAGCTGAAGCGATACACCGACGGAGGAGCGCGAGCGGAAATGATCCCAGTCCCACTATCAGGGCGGCATCGACTCCGCCAGTCCTGGCTCTGGCTATTAGACGCTTCGCGCAAGAGACCCAGTAAAGACTTTTCCGTCCGTCTCTCCGAAGAGATCCTTTCTGCCATCCAGGGCCGGTCTCCTGGCTTTGAAAAGAAGATCCAGCAACACAAGCTCGCCATTGTCAACAGATCATATATTTCTCTAATGACCAGAAAACGATAGGCCCCCCCCCGTAAATACATAGCTCGCAGTTTCTGTGCTGGTTGTGCGGTAGTCTCCGGCGGCTGGGCGCTGCCCAGACCCGTTGTTCGAGCTTCGCTCGATGGCGGCGGCACCACTGGTCCTCCGCGAAGCGGAGCCACGGGTCTGGGCAGCGCCCAGCCGCCGGAGGCAACCGACCCACCCGCCAAACAAGGGAGGAATTACAATTAAAGTACAACAAAGAAAACAATTATTAAATAGGAGTGTCAGAGACCATGTCGGGCTTGCGACGCTTCTTATCCTTCTTCTTTTCACGCTTGGTCTTGTCAGTGTTAGTGGTAGGGTCATGAGGAAGGGGAAGAGGCGGCATCGCAACAGATGTGTTAACAGAAGCCTCCTTTCTCTTTTTCTTGTGCGGTTTGGACGGGGTACTACTAACTTCGGTTGTGATGGGTCTCTTGACGTTGGTGCCGGCTGGCTTGACCTTAGACGGCGAGGCCGTGTTGGCAGAGGGCGGGATCATGATGTTGCTCATTCCATTAACGGCCATGCCGTCGCCTCCTGTCAGTGCCTTCTTATCGTCGTACGCCTGCTTCTCGACATTATAATGGCCCATGAGCTCTTTGTATTGGTTTTTCCAGGCCTCGCGTTCGGCCTCGGAAAGAGCGTGCCACCTAGCTCCAAGCTCGGTAGTAAGCTCGTGATTGCCTACTACCTCGCCAACTGGCTTGGATGCCTGGAGATCGGCTTGGACGAGCTTTCTGTTGGCAGACACGTAAAGGAAAAACGCCGTGACCGGCTTCTTGGGAGCATTGGGGTCGACGGGAGCACGCTGGCGCTTGACTTTTTTCTTCTTGCCATCTGTACCGTCACTGTGAGCAGCGGCATTACTAAGAGCAGAAGGGTCAACGACAGTGGGAGAAGATACGTCTAAGTTGGCAGCGGCAGCAGCAGCACTGAAGTCAGCGTCGGCGTGAGCAAGAGATAAGTCAGTGGCTGAGGAGCCTAGAATGGAAGAAAGGTCACTAAGAGACGACGGGAAACCGGTCGAGGAGCCCGTGAGTTGATTATAGAAATCGATAGTGGCTCCCGAGGCTTCTTGGGCCGCCTTGGAGAGAGTGAAAAGAGCGCTAATGAGCTGACAGATGTTAGTATAGGTAGGCAAGGGAGGTGAAACAAGGTACCACGAGGAAAAGAGGACGGGATAAGTGGAGAATGGAGAATGGGATGAGGCTAAAAGATGTGACAGTGGAAACGGCGAGGCGACTTAGGTGAACGCGTAGGAGCAGAAGAGATTATTAGCCTCTTGGAAGCTAAGCTTCGCAACATCGTCGCAATGGCTTCAAGATATTTGTGCCTATAGCTTCGCGACATCGTCACAATAGCTTCGCAACAGCCAGTCTATACTCTCGTCACTCCAGTCATAAACATAACCTCACGCGTAGACCCATATGACGCGTTCCATACACGCCATCCAAACATTGGCCCGCGCCTACACCCACACACCGACCACCGCTAACGAAGTCACGAAGAGACAAGTCAAAACGACAAGTCAAAGCGACAAAGATATCACAATCATCTCAATGACAACGGCCAATGCCGCAATCTCAACAAGCTATCAACCATCCGTCTATCGTAGCTTCCGGCCGACACATCCATACATCGAAATATCTTCGTCCATTTCGAGGTCCAAACCTCATATCATATCGTCAACATGTTTGTCACGAAAGACCACTCGTCCAGCGAGTGGACTTCCTTGTCAGCTTGTCCACTGTCAATTGTCACTTACCGCATCTTTTTTGATTTTCAATAGAGCAGCGTTGGGCTCAGTCATATTTGGTCTATGTCGCAGTCAGGGAGAATTTCTACAGCCGGGGAACGGGAGTGGTTTGGCAAGACGGTTTTTTTTCTATGCCTGGGGAGTGTCGCGGTCGTCGCCTAGGTAGGGGAAAAGTAGCCAACAAGTAGCCGGTGATGGAAGAAGATATTGGATGGCCCGTGGTGTTTTGGGGCGGGGCAAGGGTGGGTTGCTGGGGTACCGGAGACGTATATCTGAGAATGGGCAGCGTATAAGAGGGACCTAAAAGGGTGTGTGTGGTATTTGTCTAGCGGCTGGGACCACCGCAGCAAGCAACGAGCGCGCGCGACCGCTGCGAGCGGCCCGTGCCAAGAGAACGACCGCTGAATGGCATAGACGAGAGCTACGCGGACGTCAACAAGGCTCTGGCAGCACCGCGTTGACAGCTGCCAGGGGGGGTTGTGCCTCCGGCGGCTGGGCTCTGCCCAGACCCGTAGCTCCGCTTCGCGGAGGTGCTGGGAGGCCGGGACAGGACATCGTTGCTCGTGGACCAACGTCCCTCCGCGAAGCGGAGCTACGGGTCTGGGCAGAGCCCAGCCGCCGGAGGCACAATGCGGTGGTACGACGTAGCCAGCGAAGCACAGCCTGTCAGCTAGTCCGCTCTGCTAGTCAATCGGCGAGGTCCAGAGAGTCCGCGGACTTATTCAGACGTCATTTCCAGCTCGCTCCACCCTGTTGAATGTGTCAGCCAGGCTCTTATCAGCACATCCCTGATACTAATCCCTAGCCGCTATCTGGAACCCTGTTTGTGACATGGATCGACGACTGGCATGTCTGTGCAGCAGGCACTTTTAAATAGCAGTTGCTGATGGTAGTGCGGTTGCCTTTGTGTGTTTTCTGCTGACGCTGTTGCGCCTGCCCTGGGGCATGCACTCTAACCCTATTTCTGTGTCGCAGCCGATTATCCATCGATGGCTCGAGCCCAAAGGGCCGCAACGTAATACCACATTCCTGATAAAGTGTAGCACCCCGCTGATGTCTGTCGTGATCGTCACGCCGTCCGCGCGCCCATCTCGTGCGATTGCTGTGTTGCTGCATACATGCAGCGCCCTGCGCGGCGAGAGCAGGGAGTTTTTCCGGTGGTGCCTCCGGCGGCTGGGCGCTGCCCAGACCCGTAGCTCCGCTTCGCGGAGTTGCTGGGGGCCCTGAGAACGAGCCCCTTTCGACATCACTTTAATTGCTGATAAGGAAATGACGGCATTGTCGAATATGGACATCAAGTGCGAGAAGATCTTGGACAGCGGAAAGAAAGCCAC
>JAKTRT010000037.1:0-127959 GCA_030579895.1 Sugiyamaella grinbergsii
CGGCCTGCCTCCGGCGGCTGGGCGCTGCCCAGACCCGTAGCTCCGCTTCGCGGAGATGGAGAGATGGGTCCATCGACGTCCTCCGCGAAGCGGAGCTCCGGGTCTGGGCAGCGCCCAGCCGCCGGAGGCACCGCCACGGCACGTAAAGTGATATGTACAATATGTGATTACTAGCGACGTTATTTGAACGACGTGGTGACGTCCATGCGGATGGCGCCCTGGGCTTCGAGCTCGCGGATCCGGCGGTCTCGGTCGTGGCTCGACACTCGCTTCTGCTTGAAATATTTGATCTGGGCAGGGTGTTAGTTGCACGACGGCAAACGGCAAACGGCAAACGGGCCAGTTTCGTAAATACTTACCCAACTCTCGATACAGTGCGCCTCGAACCCGGCTTTTTCAGATCCACACTTTTCTTTCGTCAGCTTGCTGTCTTTGTCGGAATCGACAATGTCGTTCTTGTCAAGACAGGTAAAGAACCTATCACGGTAATCCCAGCACTCCTTGCGAGATGACTTCTTGGTCATCTCTTCCGGGGCCGGATGATTCGTCTGGTCTCCTCCAAACCAAGCCATGTTTTATGTGTTTCTTGTCGGGATCTCTGCTCAATCGCATCGTGAAGCGAATATATTATTTTTGGACCGCGAGCCGCATGGAGAGAGGCGCAGTCTCCACTGTTGCTTGTCCGACCCTTGGATGATATTGCACATTTCTATGTCAATAATTTAATAAATTCAAGTACAATCGAGATACAAACAGTTTCGCAGCTCATAACAAAAAATACTACCTAAT
Source organism: Sugiyamaella grinbergsii (assembly GCA_030579895.1). Taxonomy (NCBI): domain Eukaryota; kingdom Fungi; phylum Ascomycota; class Dipodascomycetes; order Dipodascales; family Trichomonascaceae; genus Sugiyamaella; species Sugiyamaella grinbergsii. The sequence goes on from JAKTRT010000037.1 coordinate 790, forward strand.
TGTCTATACTATCAACCCACTCCTTTAATTTGTCGTGATCTACTTGAGACGGGTCGTCAACAGACCTTGCTGGCGTAAACTGCGAGACTGGAATCCCGCCTCGAATCGCTACTACACTGGGAATACTAGCAACCCTGTACCGAGTGAGTAGTCCTTTAATTTCCGGCTGGTCGACTTCTAAATCTACTAATGATACCGACTTGGTGGTCTCTTGCTCGACAATGGTCTCCAAGTGTTTGGTGAAGCTTTTCGAGAGTGGGTCATTATGAACAGTGAAATTAGCCAATAAAGGCGTTGGTAGAACAAGCAATGGCTCTAGCTCAGACTCAAACCTCAATGGAACTTCATACCGTCTATTTTTGAGTGGTTTGGTGGGTTTGGAGAAAAGCCAGAACTGCCGCTGTTGGAACTGTCCAGTAGAGCCGATTCCAATAACTGCTGCTGCACAAGTGCCTACCGCTAATGCTTTACCAGTAATTGGCATTACAACTTTAAGCATCAAAGATGGAGGATGAAAGAGAATGGGTAAGAATGGGAGAGTGTTAGAGGGGTGTTACTCTTGTGCTAATATTAGGTTTGATATTGCTCTTAAAATGGACTGTGAACTGAGTCACGTGTCTATGTCAGCAAAATGTGGTAGTTATCCAATGACAGGCCTTCGGTTCTCCTAGCTGGACCCCAGAGAAGATGAAATGTAAACCATTTATATTTACTTCATATAAAATTGTCCACTTAACTAGTCACACAGACACACCCACTGTTCAGTCTGCCACAAATACAACATAAAAAATTGTCCACTTAACTAGTCACACAAACACACCCACTGTTCAGACTGCCACAAATACAAACAACAATGCCCAGCTTGGCAGCAATAGAACTGGCTACACGCTTCGGACACATATACTCAGCAGCGACCAGTAGCTCGTTCCATTAACTATGTGCTTTGGAAGGCAACAACGGCCGTCTCCGAAATGTCTCGAAATGTTCTAATCTCAGCCCACTTTATTTAATGTCATCTTAAAGATTATTTTACCTATTGAATTTGGTGTCCGACCCGTGAGCCAGTCGTTAACAAATAGCCAGTAGACAAACGTTGCAAGATAGCATCTCGTGGAAACTTTATATTCTGTTAATTAGATAAATGGGACACGTAGGGGGACGATACGGGACGATACGGGACGACGAGGGTCTTGATCTGATCTCCGGGCATTTCACGTTTATAGAAAAAAAGACGTCGGTATTTTTGCATCCGCATATGCTGGCAAGATTATCTCACGCAGGGCCCATCGGCCTTGTTAATAGATCTGAACACATTTTAAAAAAGAAAAATACCTCAGACAACTTAAAAAGCTTCTTTCTGGTACAGCGTCAATGAGCCATCTAAATATACCATATATAAAACGACCCATTTGACAATATCCATGGCCGAGCAATCGCCGAGAAATCGCCGACCGTTAGTTACAATCCTTCGAGATCGCCGTGTTCCACGCATTTACCCCTGAAAGATCGACAAATGAGCTCGATGCCGTCAATCTTAATTACCGACGCACGTCTGTCCGAGGAATGTACCGTACCTCCTATCCAATCCAAAGCTAATCATGGGAAACGCGATTTTAGCCGACCATCAAATCTTGTTCGAAATTAGATGGTTATTTAATATTTAATTAGTGTTTGAGACATAGTGTATTTGTATTATTAGGTTTGATTAGAAAGTCGGGACGATGATCGGTCCTTTAACACTGTGTTACAAAGATGTTTCTGTTTGTCTACCAGAGGGGGCCCTGTGAGACAGTAAGACAGGAGTGTATATATGAATATGCGTATTATTTAGTGTCCTTTGCTGTCGAGGAGGTGTATCAGGGATCACGGAGTCTTGACGATTCTGTTGTTCCGAACCATATAATCTCATCCGTGGGGGATCAAATTTGATTATGTGTTGTTTAACTTAAAAACGTATTTATATGTTAAATTGGCTTTTAAAACAGAGAATAGGTTATCAACGAAAAAAAGTTTATATGGCTCGTATATAAAAAGAGACTTTAGACGTAACGAATAGGTTGGAATATAGTATTGCTGCTGATTGCTATCTTGTCTTTATTGGTATTCTATATTTTGGATATTCTATTATCAACTTCAGTCAGATATTAATAGTTTTTTTTTTTTGCACAGTCGGAAACTACTTAACTGAAGTTTAACTGGATATTCGTTTATTACTGTCGGTCGATCTCGACGTTGTATCGGTAATCTGCCCGTCTTATTTTTTAACCTTCTACTACTTCCTTTGCTTTTCCACCGACTTTCACCAATACCCGCACTCCGTGTCCGGTTAGATAATGTTGAATACTCGTCAACACCACCAGCACCACCAGCATAATTCCGTGGTTTCTGAAAAGCCCAGTCCTGCCGATTTCAATTTCCGGTCCAGTTCGACTTCTCCCAGTGTCTCGTGCCCGCCAGCCTCTTCTCCTCCAACTCACTCCCAGCCTTGTCATTGCTTCTCCGATTTTACAACCGCTTCGCCCGACTTATCTGCCTTGGCCCTTGCGTCTTCTCCGCCTCATCCGTCCTGCTCTACATCCGCCGCCGGCCTCGACAAGCCGCATGGTTTGACCCATATAGGATCTGACAAACCGAACTCGACGAGAACAGCCAAGAATATAGCCACTTACACCTGCTCGACTTCCAGGGACTGCAATTCGCACGAATATTTGTTGGACAAGGGCAATAACAGTCAAAATCGGTCTGATAATTTACAAGCCGGATTGAGTGGCGAAATCGCAGACGACCGTAACATACAAGAAAAGCTTCTCCAAGATCAACAAGGGCGAAAAGTCCAAGTGCAAGATCAAGAAGAAGAACAATACCAACAAGGTCACTTTTATATTTCTCAAGATAGTTCAAATTCATCGACCCCGTCAACAATGGCTTCTCCTACTTCATCGACTCCAGCAGATGATCATTCGTCGTTGGATCTGGGAAGAACCCCTTCTCCTATCTCAAAAGGCGCTCTAGCTGATAACTCTGTCTTTGAGTCCATGTCTATGATATCGCCAGCATTTACTCCTGTACCATCTGATTTCTCGCCCGGTTCTTCATTATACAGCTCTCAATTGGATCTGGCTGAAGCGGCTAATAAAGCTGCTGCTAGTTCTACCAATACATCGGGACATGCAATCAGCCCGAAGACCGGTAGAGGTGCCCCAGATCCCACAGCCATTCCCACTAGGTCGTCGGCGGTACCCAGAGACTTCCTGAATGGAGATGTAAAAGAAGATGCGATAGTAGAGACTGATGAAGCGGATCTAAAACCTACCGAACATCGTCCTCATGTTAGAAAGGCATCTGCTGCCGGTTTAGTTGAACGAAGCTTAGAGGAGGTTCTACCGCAAGTTTTCTGTGAATCCAGAGCACGAATTCCAACCACGTCGGGTACGGAAATCTATCTCCATCTGTACCGCAATAATATCGATAACAAAGAACACCTTGCCATAGTGTTTGGCCAAGATGTACATTCAAAGACTCTTTTCGCTCGTAGGCCGGGCGAGACTGAGCAGGATCGAATGACAAGAGGCGCTTATGTAGGAAAACTGTTTCCTGGTAGACAACGTAGCGATGAAGACGAATTAAAAACAAACTCTTTTGAAGATCATAAAGACAAAGATAAAGACTCGCTTGTGCGGATCCACTCTGAATGTTATACGGGAGAAACTGCATGGTCGGCTCGTTGCGATTGCGGAGAGCAGCTTGACGAAGCAGCTCGGTTAATGGCCAAAGAAGGGTGTGGAGTAATTGTGTATCTGCGTCAGGAAGGACGAGGCATTGGACTGGGAGAAAAACTTAAAGCATATAATTTACAGGACTTGGGCGCTGATACCGTGACTGCAAATCTAATGTTGAGACACCCTGCTGATGCTCGGTCGTTTTCGCTGGCTACGGCCATTTTACTGGATCTTGGCCTTGAACGCATCAGGCTTTTGACAAATAATCCAGATAAAATCACCGCTGTAGAAGGCAAACAAAAGCAGATCACTGTCACAAAGCGTGTCCCCATGATCCCACTATCATGGCAAAACAAAGGCGGTTTCAAAAGCGCCGAGGTGGATAAATATTTGCAGACCAAAGTCGAACGAATGGGCCATCTTTTAAATTTATCTTCTATTTAACATTTTATAAATTCATGTTGTGTTTTGTTATTTGCCTGATAGGTTTGATTGTCTGGTTGTATCTGGCGAGCGAATGTAGATGTATGTTTTTCTAATAAATATATATGTATTTATATTAGACAAACAAGTTTTTAGCATTTTCTCTTACAAAACATGAGTCCAACGCTCGTCAAGACGACAGGACTATACAAACTGAGTATACACGCTCTGCAGCTCTTTTACTTCCCAAAAAAAAAAAAAAAAAAATCACATTAAATTAAATAAATAAATTTTAAACTTCTCTCTCTAAATCTGAGTACATACACACACTACAGCTCTTTTACAACCCCAATAAAAATCACATTAAATTAAATAAATAAATTTTAAACTTCTCTCTCTCTAAATCTGAGTCCAAAACTGATCCAATGGAAACTCTTGTAACCAGTTATCCCAATCGTTAAGATCAAACGAAAGTGGAGGCCGAGTGAAGATTTCGTTCAGTCGCTGTTCGCTAACTTCTTTTTGCGCTGGTTGACCATACGATTCTGGCCGTTGGAACGAGGCACTTATAGGAGTCGATAATTGATCTTCATACGGATGAGGTAACGTCGAGGCCTTTTTCAGCGTCTCGACTCCTTCATCAGGGCTAGATTTGGACCCAGGAGGTTTATTATAGATGGCCTCCAGAGTCTCAACAATTTTAAGCCCTGATTTAGCAATTCTCACCGAGGAGGTATTACCATAATACTCATCAGAAACCGCCCGTTCTAATAAATATCGAAACTTTGCCGCCGTGGACTTAGCGCAATCTCCACATATGATGAATTGTTCAGTGGTGGCCAGTTTGATGGAATAGAAAAGTGCATTATCAACTAAGAAAGTAACCATATCAGTTGACCCAAAAGATTGGTAATACTTCATTAACTCAGTTGTTTGATTGCAAAATTCCGCATTAGACAAGAAATACTGCTCAGTGCTGTACATTCGATGTGTTTCGTTTTCTGACGTAAGAAACAAACGATGCATCCTCGACCGGAAGAAGTTCTTAATAATCAATATATAGATTCTTTGAATAATGATTACCTGCTTGAAGGGACTTTCGTATTCGTCCATACTAAACGAATAAGACAGTTCCGATCCTTGAGAAAATGCCCACAGAGTGACCTGCTGATCCAATTCCAAAAGTTTGGCATTTGACGGCTCACTTTTATGAACCTCATCAATTAAGGCCGTATATAAAGGAACCATCTTGTTAAGGGCATCTCGAAAGGTAGTTTCATAATTAAATGCATGTTTATTGTCGGGCAGCTCACAATCGTAAAACTCGTTTCGGATCATATATGGCCGTCCTAGCAACAAAGCCAATTTCCGCTCAGTCATAAGTAATGAGTACCAAATGCGAGACCTCGTGCTCTGCCTTTTAGTATCAAACGGCTCTCCTTTATATGGGAATGGCCATTTACGATGATATCCCATACCAGTAGCAACAGTAATCGCCATACCTAACTTTGCCCATGCTTCTTCAAATTTACCACTAATATCACACGCGTGAACTCTTAGCAGATGCAATACTAATAGACCATCTGAATATTCTAAGCGATTTCCAGCAAGAATATCCGAACATAGATCGAAACTCATTTTATCATATTGACGTGCTTCTGCATCCCGTCCTAATGTACATGCTCCTAGGGATAAAACCATATAGATAGCAGAATTAATACACGAAACATTATCTGAAGTTAAAGCGTTTCTCAGTTCTTGCCATTCAAAGCATCCAATGTACCAATGTAGCTTCTCATAATAAGCCTGAAAGAGGATCTCGAAATCTGGGATCTTATCAGATGGGAACGGTGTCAAATCGTTATCGGCAAAGCTATATGGACCTCTACAGAGTAGTAAAGAAGGACCAGAAGAAGGGCCATAATATCTTGAAACGGTTCTCTGATTCGATTCTCCTAACCGTAACACAAAATCCATTTTCCTTTCACTATCATTCGAGCTTGATCCCAGCATTGTACCGTGGATCGATATTCCTCCTTTATTGCCAGAAAAAGTCCGACTACCGCAGTCAATAACTGGGCCAATAGAGGATTGAGACGACACAGAAGTCACAGAGCCTGCGTCGTCTGAACTGGAATTTGGCATCATAGATTCTGGACTCGTTGATATGTCCATTGGACGGGAGGAGGAAGTGGTGGAGGAGCTGGTGGTGCCGATCGAAGCAGCAGTTGCAGGCTTGTTACGTGAAACAGAAGCAGCACAGGCGGCACATCCAACAATAGACAATACAGAGCAAGTATGTTTGAGTTGAGCATCCAGAGAAGAAGTGTTGATTAGCAGGTCAGCTGAAGGGGTGCCAACTTCTGCTGTGTTGTTCGCAGCTGCTAAAGTAGGTCCATTCGTCAGTGTGTTATTTCCATTTGGTTGGGTATTCCCACCTCTCGTCAATCCGGTATTACTATTATTTGTTGGGTTACTATCAGCGAATAAGCCACTAACACCACCATTTCTGAATCCATTTCTCTCGTCGGCAATTTCTCTTTTGACGTCGTCCCCATTCACGACCGACGTGATGGCCATGCCTTCAGCGACTCGAGAAGGACTATTTCTTCGGGCAGCACCCGTCTTGGCCACTTTGGCAGGCAGCACATCGTACACACAAACCAAGTTTCGAATCTTACAATTTGTACAAGGATCTTGCTTACAGCATTTTCTCTTCGCCTTGGCACAAGGAAGACACGATTTATGGGCACGATTCCGTTTCTTCTTCTGCTGAGGAGCAGGAGATGACGTCGAGCTATTATCGCTACCACCAAAAGTATTATTTATTGAAGACATTTTGTTTCTTTTCAAGGAATTATCACTGGTTTCAAGCAAATCTTTCACGAGATTCGTCTGTGCCCATATCCTAGCAATTATAATTATCGGTAATTAATCAGCTGTGCTTGTCAGATCTTGATCTGAGTATTGTGGATTGATTGGTAAGCCCACATTTCGAGGGCTTCTCATTGTCATGAGAAATACCCGTACCCTGGAGATGGTTTGTAAGGAGCAACGCTTTAAATGGAAGGTTCATAAAGGGATCGGACTGGAACAGACGCGGGTCCGGCAAACAGTATATACAAGTATAGGGATAACATACCGGTTGGTAGAGCAGGGGCTTTGTGTTTGATCGAGTGATCAGTCTATGTTGCAGTCTTAACGTGGGTGCTCTGGAGTACGTCGGACGAGTTCGTTCGGGGGTCCGGGAACCGATATCTCCAGCGTCCTATGGTGAGCTGTTTATCAGGCGGATCTAGTAAACCACGTTTTAACGGGGCAATACAGCTGATATCGTTTTACTGTTGTTTTCATGCCCTTTTGTACCGTCCAGTAGCACGTTTCGTTCGTTTTCGACCCATCTTTAACGCTGGAGCCGTCAAACATGTCTCGGTGCATGCACGATTTAAACTATTAGATCTCCCAACATCGCGCCGTTGAAGTGTGCATTACCTGGAGAAATGGGCCCTGCATAGAGAAGAGCTCAATGAAAGCGACGAAGGTTTTCGTGGACTGTTTAGTTAATATGTTTATTCTGGAAAGCAGCAAAGTTATAAGGACATTCAGCGAGTGTTCAATCTCAGCCGACTAACTGCCTTTAAGTAGTGAAAGGTAGAAGGTAGAGAGTAAGGGATATTAATAGGTAGCATATAGAGCAAGGATATATAACATGTACGACAAGTACGAGATACTAAAATACATGTAGTAGATACAGTAAATATACTAGATACAATAAACATAGTCAATACAGTGGATCTAGTAGACATTTATAGTTAGCCTATCAGACTCTCTGATTCGAACAAGAACAGGACCAAGCACTGGCTAGGGTACGGCCGGTATATACTGAGATATGACCAAACAGCTCTATTCCATAATCAACTGCTTAGCGCTTGGTACGGACGTACGTCTAGAACCAATCACGACTTACTTGAACCGCAACAACAGGTCAACCTTTATTATCATCACATACACAAAAGTTAGCAAACAGCCAGGACTTATTTACAAAGAACAATCAATACAGTCTTCACATTCTTGTTTACTGTCCTTTTCAGCAGGTGGTTGTTCTTCCTTTTGAGTTTGTTCGGCAGATGATGGCTGAATTGAGCCCTTTGACGCTCTGACACTATGCTTGTCAACATGCCCTAGATCCCGCCCGGGCGCAATCACATCTCGAACAAGCTGTTTGAGCACCTTGGAGTCTGGGAACCCGCCATTGACCTTACGATCCCATAGAACAACCGTTGGCTTACCAATCATCGACAAGCCAATGGTAAAGATGCCGCCTGATTTCGGGATAAGGGCCACTTCGCCAAGGTCTTCACCAAAGGTAGACAGTAGCTCTTGGAGGTACCAGACAGCCCGGAAGTTCCAGCGACATTTCGTACAAAACTCGATTGCAATCCGGGGTTTTTCAGACATAATGTGGATATTGTAGATAGGCGATGAGAGGAATGGGAGGGAGAAGAGTAATGAAGTTTCCAGTCACGTGACGTCGGACGCTCGGCAAGAGAAGATTTGAAACTGGGTCAGTTTCGTCAGAACATAAGCGATTGTTTTTAAAACTTGTCACTACTATCTTAACCACCAACTCGCACGTACCTCCGCGCAGCGGAGCAACCGGTCTGGGCAGAGCCCAGCCGCCGGAGGCCATGAAAAACGGTCTTTCTCTCCCTCAAGTGATGTTAGGGTCGTGCGGCCTTCCATGCGGTTAGGGAGCGCATGAGTTGTTGTTTATGTGGAGGAGGACGAGATGAGGAAGTCAGATAGACTGGAGGATAGATTGGAAGATAGGTACAGACGAACGAGATACACAATTGGTGTGTAGATTGTACATTGGCGAGCTGGGAGAACAAACGTGAGGATCCGAGACCACGCACCTGTGAAATTGGAGGACGGGGTTTTCAAAAGGACAGATATAAAGCAAACGAACAAAAGCGAGAAACAAAAGGACAAACAAACGAACAAACGAACCAGAATATATTTTGGACACACCTAATATGCCTTCATTCTCTGACAGCTTTTGGTCGTCGGGATACTCGTCAGGGTTGAATGTGATTTTCGACAAATTGCGCCAGGGGTGCGTGGAAAATGACGAGGTGCTAGCTTTAGCGGCAGCCAGGGCAGACGCCGAAGAGGCCTATGGCAATCGTCTAAATGATATTCCTAGCAACTTCATAGTGAAGAAGAATGGGTTTGGCCGTGACGACGGAGCATCGTTGCGTAAAGCATACGAAGGTATCATCGATGAAATGGGCCATGAAGGCAGCCATCATGTACAGTTGGCAGAGAACATTCGTCGAATGGTCATACTACCGTTTGGTAAGTGGTCGGACGACCATCGCAAGAGAGTAGACTATTCGTCTAATATTTTGAGAGACAAGCTGAGGAGCTATGAACGAGAGTTGTCTGAAGTTCAAAAAGCACAAAGAAAGTACTTCAACAAGTGTCGGTTATTAGAGGAATTGAGGAATGAAGAAGAAAGAGAAGGAAAAGTGAGTATCGCTACCACTGGCTCTAATGACAGCGGGTCTAATAGCGAAGTCGCAAGCGGTTCAGCTAGCACTGCTGTTAGTAGAAGTGCTAGCAGTGCTAGTAGGAATACCACTGGAGCAAGCAGAATTGCCGGTGATGGTACAATCGATAGCAGTCCACCAGTTGTTTTGCCAGATACCAATGGCTCTCCATTAGCACAGTCGAGTGACAAGGCTAATGGACAGTCTAAGGATTCCTCGGTAGATGGCGATCTCGATGACGAAGACCCCGTTGAACTGGGAGACGATATCTACTCTCCAGACGAGGCCAAGATTCTGTTTCAGAAACTTCTTGATGAAATCCCCCAAAAGTCCGTCAAAGTGCCTATTCTTGGAACTTACGAGCACGTGAGTTCGGGTGATCTCATTGTGGCGTGGGTTCAAGCAAACATGTCCAAAGACAATGCTACGTCTCTGGCAAATGCAGAAAAGTTCGGCCAGAGCCTGATTGGTGAAGGGTTTCTTCGCCTTGTTGGCCAAGTAGGCAGCAAGTTTGTCAATAGCTCGGTTATGAACTACCAATGGAAAAGTAAAGCATTCCAACTAGCAGGTAGATTTGAAAATCATAGAAGCACTCAGCAATCTGGAAGCGGCAATTTAATGACCCCTATTGTTGGCGAGTACCTTGGTGAGACAATTAACAACTATATTAACAATCCTCATCCTGATGAGACTCCCGATCAACGGCTTAGACGAGAAGTCGAAGAGCTGGATGTTAAATATAAACAGACGGTTCAAAAGCTGGACGATATCCGTTGTAATCTCGAAGAAACAGCCGTGGATCATTTAACGTTCATGGAGAGATGTGAATTCGACAGGCTAAAGGCCATCAAGGCGGTCTTTTTGGACTTTTTGGCTGCCTTATCTAACGTTATTCCGACGATCCAGGTATCGGTCGATAAGCTATTGCTTTATCAAGAAACTGTACAACCAGCAAACGACCTGCGATATATTTTGGAGAGTTATCGTACTGGGTGCTTTTTGCCCAAAGTGACTATCTATGATAACTATTATAATACTGCCGAAGATCAGATCTTTGGAGTGGAGCTTGAATATAGATGCCGTGGAGATAAAAAGAAGGTACCGTTTATAGTATCGCAGATTCTCGGGTTCATGGATTCCAAGTATCCGGAAATGGAAAACGACCAAGTTCGATTATCCGCTTGGGTGGTGAAAGTTCCATTGAAAACTACTCACGAACTACGGAGAAGACTGAATTATGGGGGCGGAAACCCCAAAGCAATGAGACTGATTTTGCCTGAATATGACCCTCCGGTGGTTGCTAGTGTACTTAAATTGTACTTGGTAGAACTACCAGATTCCATTATCCCATCATCATTATATGATACTGTCAAATCTGTATATTCACAACATGGTAATGAAGAAGACCCGCAAAACTGTATCAATGCGATCCAAAATACGTTTTCTCAGTTGCGGGTGTCGAATATCGCCAGTCTGGATGCGGTGATGACCCATTTGACTCGTTTAACAGGTATTGCAAAGGCATCACCGGAATATATTGGTCAAGTTGCACAAGAGTTTTCCAATTGTCTGTTGAGACCCAAAACTCAATCTGCTTTGACGCTGGGAGATAGGCATGCATATCTATTAGTCAAGGATCTTCTTACTTATAAGGACCGAATTTTCCACGAATTAAAGAGAAATAATTCTAACAGGGGCCTGCTTTCGTTGTCACCGTCTGCGTCCATGAAAGGAGGACAAGAGGGAGCCAGTCAAGTTAGTCGGCGCTTGACGCTTCAAAATCGCATGGATGCATTATCTTTAAAGATTCGCAAACCAGTAGAGAAGGACAGTGAGACGGTGGAACAGCAGCAAAAAGATGAGAATGAGCAGCAGCCCCCGTCTGCAGAGGATCTTGCTCCTGCTTCGGTCAGGACAATAGAAAGTGTTACAAACGAGGAAGAGGACGAGAGTGGGAGATTTTACGATACCGTAGAAGACCAGCATCAGCCTAATAGTCAATCGGCGGCTGCTAGACAAGATGAAAGTTTGACTGCTCCTCCTGCTCGTAACGACGGAGGGTCGAGCGATCCTATTGTAATAGATTGAATTTATCGCACATGTAATTTCAACCTAGTGAATAAAATATATAATAAAAAAAAATGACAAGATAAACAATAATGTAATTAGGATATTTTGTTTTTTTTCTACAGCGTTTTGAATAAATAAATAAAACCAAAAATATGGTACGTATGATGGTTTTCTCGCTACTACTACTTTGGATGTCCTAATAGCAATTCCGTGCTGGTGCGGTCGTTATAATCGTCATCAAGATCGGTGTCTTCCTCTTCCGAATTGAACGGATCAGACGACGAGTGGAACGGATGAGCACGCAGCGAGACGTTTCTGTCAGTAGACGAGGGACTTTTTGTCGAAAACACCGATTTCGGGCCCGCTCCTTTTCGTTTGGGAGTTGCCAGGTCCATGTCGGAAAAGAGTTTTCTAGGTTTCATGTCTGATAACAATTCCGCACTACCGGCAGGGAAAGGACGGAACACCTTTTTACCTCGAAAGATGTACCACATTCCTGGAACATCTGGAGGTAATGATCTATGAGGATGCGAAGCGCCAGTAGGAATAGTAGAAGTAGAAGTAGAAGTGGATGTGGATGTAGAACGGGCATGGTCAATTCCCATTTCATTATCAGCTTCCTTTTTGAATGCCTCATGGTCATTGAATACTTGGAAACTTAGAGGCTTGGTAGAGGTGGTTGTGGTCGTAGAGGTTGCAATTGACAGCTTTGGTTTCACAGTCTGAGGAGTTATAGGCACCGACAACGGCTTCTTGGTAAAATCTCGACTATGGCCTCGACTGTGTCCTCGAATATGACCGCCTCGAACTCTACCACTACCGATGGCAGGAGAATTGCTTGGAAACAATATCCTCGACGTATTAGACGAGTTCGGGGTTCGGATTAACGCATCCATGAGATCCTGGTTTCTCTTTCTATGAACGGGGGTCTCATTGGGAGTTAAGGGGATAATTGTAGGCATTGGCTGATCTGGTAGTTTTTTGGTGAGCTTAATATGGGGAGTTGTGAATGCTGTAGTTGGTTGGCCATCCGGTTGCTTCAAACCGGGCTTTTTCCGTCTATAAAAGTCATCTGGTTGGTCGATTGGGGCATATCTTGGAGTTGGAGGTGTGAATAGGGAAAAAGTCGAATCTGAAGATGACGGAGGGGTTCTAGGAGTTTGAGTGGACATTTGGAAAAAGATGGGAAGGGAAGGAAGTGAGGCAGAAGAATAGAGAGGAGTGGGAATGGGTCGTAAGGGAGAAGAATCTGTTGAATAGTGAGGAGCGGAAATAAGTCGACTAAAAACAAGAAGCTGCACAAATAAAAAAAAATATTACTGTTAGGTCAGAGTCGGTCAAGTCAATAGCAAAAAAATCAAAACAAGCGTGCTTGATACACAAAATAACAATGTCGCTAGTCGGTGGTCGGGTATCCAGCTTCCAGCTTTTAATTCAACGCCACTTCAAAATGCCTGTTAACCAGCTGTTGCTTCAATTCCACAGTTCTATACATGAAACCACACAGACGAGGATGGAGATGTGGAAGTTGAATGTAAGGGGTCTTGGTTGTGAGACGTGAGCCCGTGCATGTAAATTGGTCAAATCTTGACTTTTATCGAGTGGCTGGTAGGATGCATTCAAGGGTTAAACGACTATTTTAGGCAATAAAGACGCGACTCAATCAATCTACGCGCTCTGGTTTATATGGCCCAATGTCAACCACGGTTTTTAATTTAATTGTACATAATATATAATTATAAGCCATACAAGGTTGCAGTCGGAGGTGGGAAGTGGTAGTGTCAGCAGTCAGTAGTCAGTTTTTAGTGCGAATATATACATACAACAGGAATTGAATACAACAATAGAACCTATTAGCTTGAAATCGCAGCGTACTGGTACTACACCGTATAGTCCTTTGAATAGCACCTATAGCGAATGATTAACCCATAGGATCCTATTGAATAGAATACATCCTCTTTAACTACCTCGAGAATGTATATATATGTATATATATGTATATATATACACACTAGACTACCAATCTCTCTCCACTTTTAATACAATTATTAGTTCTTTAAACTACACACCAACTCTATACCACCAAATGCTATATCAAATCTCCACACTAACTGGCCCTACAAAACTTCCAGCTTATCCATCTCTCTCTCTCTCTCACGTCTGTCTTAATTTTCACTCTCGCCCTCTTCGATGCAGGGACCAAGCGGCTTGTCAAACAGCCTCGCTATCCAACTCTCACCATCCATATCACCAAAACATCATATCGTACAACCTTAATACACTCCCATTTATCCGTCCTTAATCATGAGCAATTCTCTTATTCGAAAGAGAATCACTTTTCTGGTGGATGTCAACGACCCTGATACCGTCAATTCCTTCTCAGTATCCAAAGATGGCAAGTCCATGACCGTCACGGACGTCAAATCACCCAGACACTACCGAGTTACCATCCCTCAAGCCAGACAATCATCCAATGTAGGTATTCAGCTCTCTGATACTTCTTTTCATTACTAACACAATCAGCTACAAAATCTGCTTTCAAATACCAAATTCCAGATCAATTGGTCAAATCTTACTCCATTTAATAAGAATCTCCCTTTCAAGGTCCCGAGAGAGCCAGGGCTTCATATCGAGACTGCTCTAGAGTCTGATTGGTATGTATTGTAGACGCAGACACGAACCTCTGTTGTATGCGTCAGGTGTGGACCTCCGTTGTATGCGTTAGATGTGAACCTCTGTTGTATACGTCAGGAATGGAACTCCGTTGTATGCGTTAGATGTGAACCTCTGTTGTATACGCCAGGTATGGAACTCCGTTGTATACATCAGACATGAACCTCCGTTGTATACATCAGACATGAACCTCCGTTGTATACATCAGACACGAACCTCCGTTCTACACGCCCGACTACTTCCATTCCATCCACTAACACTCTTATTAGGAACTCCACTCAGTCCCTACTAAACCAAATTGGCATTCAAAATCACACTACGATTGAAAACACCGTCGTGACCGACAACTGGAGATCGCTATATATTGAAAACTTCAATCCAAACCACTTCCTCGCTTCTTCGGAAATATTCTCTTCACTCCCCCTGAACGACAGTGCCAATTCTATAACCATCACTCATGGACTGGCCCCACAGAACGCACTTCCCCACCAACTTACAACTGACCTAGTAATCGAAATTTACAGTCAGCACCCGTCTTTATCTCCTCTAGTCATTGAAAAGTCGCACCAGGATAAAGTAGAAGTCGGCTTGCTTCATTCATCTATTGCAACCGACGAGGAAGAATGGACTTTAGAGGGCCTGGTTCGTGATTTCGACAAACCGACCAAACCCGTATATGAAAAGCTCATGGTCAGATACCCCAAGCAGCATCGACAAGCTCCTTCTGATAGCTCATATACCGCTGAATTCGCCAAACCTGTCGGATTACACCCGAAATATAATCTACATCTCACAGACATTGAATCTCCTGATCGGTTTTGTCGACTGTATTCAAAGTATACAATCCCCAAGTCTCTTTTTGTTGACCAGTATCAATTGGCTGACCTTGATAGATCAACCGCCATGTCCCCTGCTAAGGGTAAACTTATTGCTGTATGGGGAGAAACTGACCTGGAGGCTCCAATATGGTCGGTGCATGGATGGGGAAGTGAACTTCTAGTCGAGATTTACCATAACGAGACTCGTAGTAACCTGACTTTTGAACTGCCTCTACATTCTCGTTATGAAATCCCACAACGAAATTCCACTTCTGTATCTGAATCCATCCCATGGCCAATAGTGTTCTGGGTATGCCCTGACCTCCAAGAAGAGGACCGTCATATTGCTGAGATTAAAGGACTAGGCTACGAATCATTGTTCCCTGATAACACTTTATACTATCACCTAACTCCTACACCAGCTTTAGATAACCAATCTCTTAGTTGCTCATTTGATATCCCCGTGGCTCCGTTCAGCCACTATGATCGCATTCAATGGTTGTCAATCACTGTATTACTCACTGCAACCTTGTACATTCTCTATAAAATCTTTTCCAACGTCCGTCCAAAACGGAAATCAGATTAGAATAATAAAAAAAAATAATAATAATATATATGTATATGCTTTTACTAAAGGGCTTGGTCTATGAGAGCTCGAAAATGTCGGCGGGCTTCGCTCGTAATGGTTTCTTTTCTGTCGTCGAAAGCCCTCCTGTATTGCCTTTGAATGTAGACCGTAGATCCGGGGGGGACGGCCCGGGCGAGTCCAGCATCCACGAAAAGTCGCTATTTGCAAGAAGCGAACTCCGAATAGGGGTGTCGACTACCTGCCTTGTAGGTGATGTTGGTTTATCCTTTGGCAGGCTATTTTTCACCACCGCTTTAACAGGCGTTTTAGCTAAACTTTCTTCGAGCCCGTCAGCCATTCTTAAGGATTCTGTCAAAGACATAGGGGGACTGTCTTCTAGTAGTATAGACTGGCGATCTATTTTCCTATCTTTCTCAATGCTCGCTTCCACTTCTGAATTAGAAATAAATAATGATGATGATATCTTATCGACTGGATGTCTTTCGTCTAGTAGACACTCTCGAACATGTCGAATGATATCTAATGCTTGAGGGGGCTTTTTGCTACTACCAGTATCTTCCTTTTCTAATATGTCCAATGAACTGCTAAGCAATGCTGCCAAGCTTTCGTTTCTACCTGTACTATTGCCTATGCTAGAACCTCCAAACGACGACGACGCACGCTCTCGTTGTTTTTCAATCGCTTCTCGCACTCGACGATCAATATCTAGTCTCTTACTCACACTCTTTGCTGCTTGTCTTAATGGATCTAAACTGAACGAGCTAGATGTAATCGATGGCAGCGCCAATAAAGGCGATATAGCCGATGGCGACGATGACCCCTGACTGCGAAGTGGAGGGCTCAGATTTGCCGATCTCATGCCATCGCCTTCCTCCACTTGATAGTATTTCTCAAATTGGTCAAAAACGTATTTCCCACCTTCCGGGTTGAGATGGCCTTTCAAGTACAGTCCATGGACTACATATAAATACGGCGGCTCCAAGGAGTTGACGGGGTAGTTTAATAAAGTGGTCAGGATCTCTGCGTAATGAGGCTCCTCGATAATGCGGTTGCGGATTCGAATTAACATCGCAACGCAGATATAGTCTATCAGTTCGAGAGTGGATCCGTCGGCCGCAAATAATGCGTCCCATAGACGAAGCATTTGGTAGAACCCAAATTCTCTTCCGAACATTAGCCGGATCCACCGAATGCCCCATATTTGAGGTTCGATTTCGTTTGATACGAGGATCTCGTAAATTTCCGGATCAACAACTTTTAGAATTGATTCTTGGATTTTCTTTGATTTCGATACGATAGGGGGGATCGGATCTGGAGGAGACGACACCGACACTGACGCTGAAGATGGTGATGTGCTTTTGGAACATTTCTCGGAATCCAGCTTCGGAGGAGGCAAGTACCACTGTTTTGCATTCTTCATTATCGACTGAAATACAGCAAACGCATCTGATTCAACATATTTATCATTGATTCCCTTTTCAGCAGCGTCTTTAGACATGACCCATAGCATTGGTCCTGCCAGTTCATGCATTCCTTGACGATATCCAATCTGTCTATTTTGTCTGGCATAGATGTATAAAATGCGATGGAGGCTGAATCGTACAGCTGGATCTCGAAAGAAGTCCACCTCTGGGAATGCTCGGTCGACGTCTCTCATAATAATATCGTTCAAGTCGTCATCTTCATCTTGATAGTACGAGTCCAGCGTCAAATCAATGTCATCAAATTCATCATTAGGAATAGATCTATTTGCTCTGGCAGAAGAGGACAATGCTTGAGTGAGTGGATCATCAACCACTCTGGTCATGATTGGAATTGACTTTGATGGGCTGGCACTGAGCATTTGGTCATCAATTGACTTAAAGTCTTGGCTATCGGTAGGATTGTTTGCATCAGACATGCTTGCACTCCCACTACTACCACTGCCATCTACTTGTATGTCATCTCCATATTGATCGATAAATGACGTATATCTCCGGAAATCCCGCTCTTGTGAGGCATTCCAGCTCTTTGTATCAAAAGTCCCGTATAGCAAAAGCACTTTCCATAATAAGCTTCGGGGCGGAAAAGTATCGTCTGGTCCACTCCTTCCTTCATTATCTTCTTCTCGAAGGGTACCTCTCAAAATGGTCTTTCGAAGCATGGTCAGATCTGGATACCGTTCACCAACCGTCCTGTCCCACCTCAATATTGGGTCCATCATTTTTCGGGTATCGCGTAGCTATCCTATCTCGTTTATCAAAATATTTAAACTTCCGCTCAATGCCTATACATATCAAGATGTAACTTTGTTTGTAGATAGATATGCCAGATCTTTTATTATGCCCGATCAATAACAGATCTGGACGGTATACGTCTTTCCACCCTAAGGTATATATATACATATATATGCACGTCAGACATGTGAACATGATTGCGATAAGAGACAGTCGTTTTCGCAGGAGCCGATTGTTTTAGATGGACAGAATCGATTTCGAGACGACGAAAAGACGATTGTTTCAAAAGAGTAAGGTAATCAAATTCTGCTGATAAATATACTATATTTAGATAAAGTTTGGTGCTGTCTCCGTCCAGTAGGTGTTCCAGAGATCAGTGGAACTTACCGCACAATATGCGGCAGCATGAGCCGTGTAATACCATTCTACTATTCTAGACATTCTCTAAATCAGAAGCTTATATTTGACAAGAGCGTTATTGATCTATCGATTACTGGTAGACTCTAATTGTAGCTCGTACTAACATCCCCAACTCAAAGCTCCAATTGAAATCCGAAATACCAATCCCGTCGAAAACAAGTTCGCTTTCTCCACTATGACCTCCACTTCGGCTACTCCTGCTAGCATTCTGGCTAGAAAAACATTCGAGATAGAAAATGATATCGTCAGCGATGATACTATCTACTCATACGACCAACAATCTCAAAAGAAAATCCTAGCTGAAAGGCCCTGGAAATCTGATCCAAATTATTTCACAGCAGTGCGAATATCGGCCATTGCGTTACTGAGAATGGCAATGCATGCTCGGTCAGGGAAAAACCTGGAGATAATGGGCGTAATGACTGGCAAAATAATCGGTAGAGAATTCATCGTTATGGATGCTTACCCCTTGCCTGTCGAAGGTACCGAGACAAGAGTCAATGCCCTCGGCGAAGCCTATGAATATATGGTAGAATATCTAAGCAGCCTACAGGACGCTGGCCGCCCAGAGAACATTGTTGGCTGGTATCATAGTCATCCTGGATATGGCTGTTGGTTATCTGGCATCGATGTGGGCACTCAAGCTCAGAACCAACAATTCCAAGACCCTTTTCTAGCCATTGTTGTCGACCCGAATAGAACCATCTCTGCTGGCAAAGTCGATATTGGAGCGTTTAGAACGTATCCTGCTGAGTATATGAATTCCAAAGGAACTGGAAAATCCCGTGGCGGTCACGATATCCCGGTTGCCAAACTGGAAGACTTTGGTGTCCATGCTGAAAAGTATTACCAACTAAAAGTGTCCTACTTCAAAAGCAGCCTAGATTCTCAGATTCTTGAAGTTCTATGGAACAAATATTGGACCTCGACCCTGGCTCAGTCTTCGTTAATTATCAATCACGATTATACCACGGACCAAATTTCTGACTTGGCCACGAGAACTGAGAATCTTATTCGTAGTACCGCACTCGCCACTGAAGCGCCCGATTCGCATCAGTCGTCGATTTTCGCCGAAGAGCTTCAACGACTAAATGGCATAATAAAAGATCATAAGCCTACCAAAAGTCGACATCCTCTCACTAGTAAGCAATCAATTACCTCCCCTTCTACGTCTACTGAACCTCTGGCCATTGAAGGCATCACTTCTAGCGCCATTAAAATTGGTTGTGAAGAGCTACACGGTCTCGTGGCTCGAGAAATCAAGAGATCAGTCTTACAAATGTCGGATTAGAGACGTTTTTAAGTTTTTACATATTTATTTATTTTTTTCTATTATTCGCGCGTAATACTACACTTGCTGTTGGTGGGACTATATCCAACACATCGTGTGGGCTCGGTCCTGGCAATCAAGAATGATCTAGATCGGGTTTGCTGTCATGAGGCTCTAGATCCCATATCTTCAGGCTGCAATCAAGCATCTCCTCATCTCGGGTACCTGAGCAAGATGCAAGAACTGCTGCTCCATCTAGAGGGTTCATGCTTACACTTGTGACACAAGCTTGAAAAACGTTAGTATATATATTTCGGGGGCAGACTTATCAAAGAATATCCTTGGAAAACTCACAATTGTGTGCCGAAAACGAATTACGAACTGATTCCATAGCAGAGTCCCAAACGGTTATCGACCCGTCAGTACCTCCTCCATAGATTTTCCCGCTAGTCGTCACAGCGATGCTAAGACGCTGATTGGTACGACCCGCGAAACCATTGAGGCAACTAACAGGTTGCAGACACATTCGTGGATCCAGCACCCGGATCTCGGTAGAGTTTCTACACACCTGGAAAACATATGGGCTCGAGCTGACCCATACCAATTGCATATTGGCAGACGCCGAAACTGCTTCCGATGGCTGCTGGACAACCGAGTGTGATCTCAAATCCAAAAGAGAAACAGTCCCATCAAACTGCCCTGCAACAACAACGTAGTTGTCCACCGGCGAATGCGTCAATGTAGATATAATCCCTTTAGTCGGCGTTCTCAGAACGGGTTCTATTCCTGGTCTGTTGATATCAAACAGAGCATATGCTTTCTTAGTTCCTATTGATAATGCATTGCCTTCGTCAATGAAATCCGTAGCATAAACTGGAAGATATAGATCATTAGATACAAGACCATACGATAATGGACTCTTTGATTCTGGAGAGGACATGTTATATAGGCGAACTGGAACGTCTCTTATTGATATTGCTGTGTACAATGAGTTATAGTTTTTTAGATTGAATTGAGGGTGAATTGACATTGATAAGATAGAGCTAGGAAAATATTTACGCTTATAAACAGCTAGTGGTTTAACGCCATCGTTATTATCTAAAATATCGGGTGGGATAATGAAAAATCGCACCTCGCAGTTTTCGTTGACAGTAATCACACTGGATCCGTCTGGAGTCCACTGCGCGGTTCTAAACACATTTCCTGGCTGGTCATCTTTCTCTCTTGTAGACGCAATTAATTTCATGTTCACCGTCCATCCCTACATGTATCCTGCAATCTTAAACTAAGCTAGCTTAATCTAACCACCTACTTGGACCTGTACCGGAAGAAGACCCTGACGATCGCCTCGCACTAACAAGGTATGTGTAATCAACTTTAAATGCGACCTCACCTGAAACTCACGATAGGGCCGCACGGCTGCAACCCTAGTCCCGGTCCCTATTGTGTTCTACGTATGTAGTACCGTTGACAGGACCTATTTCCTTCAAACTACCTGAACGGTTATCTATAGACAAGCAGCACCAGTTGGACAAGAAAAAAAGAAGAAGGGACATTTTAAGGAACTTTTTCTTCTCAATAATAAAGAGAAAGATCGGAACTTTAGTGCTTTCTCGGTGCCTCTTCTCTTAAATATTGATTGCGATCTTCGATTTCTTCTCCCCTAATGTCTCACTCACCTCCGGATGATGCTGTTTCTCCAGACAACCGAAACCCTCCTCAGCTGAGGATTCCCGGGCAAAGAAGGAAAACAAGCTCGTCGCCGTTTTCTCCTATTGATGCTACATCATGGGGTATTCATTCCGTACCGGGAATGCTGTCAGACTTCAAAAGACATACGAGTCAAGGAAATATTTACTTAGCGGCTGGTATGACATCGCCAGGTGGACTGAGCAGTACTGGCACTCTGATTAGTGGGACTTCTACAATTTCCGGTTCAAGAACTGCAAGTGTAGTTGGTCTGAATCTAATCGGTATACCTGGTGTAGGTGAAGGTACTGGTGAGAATAATGTTAATGGTACTAGTAATATCGCTATGACCAATATAAGCGGGTTTACTTCTAATAATGTAGAAGAACAACTGAATGGGACCGCTGCTAATGCTGCAATTCCAGAACTTTCACTTGCTTCATTGTCAGCAAGTATTCCTGCTTTTATCTCTCTGCCAACCGCTTTATTGACTATCAATTATATCGTCACTAGGCCTCGTCAAGCCGATGGTAATTATACCTCTACTTATACCGTTGTGTCGCTAGTCACAGGACTAGTAATGCTATTAGCGGGACTAGTGAGCTTACTTGAAAAGAGAACGTCGGTTGTGTCAATCTCTTCTCTAAACAAGAAACGAAAGAGTACTTTTTCATTAGTCGTAGGCGTGCTCTGTCTAGTTCTAGCTTGTACATGGTTAGGCGCTGCTAGAGTTACAGTTGCTATTATGTCTGCGCTAAATGTACCTGGCGCTGTTAGTGCCAGCTCAATTCGATTATGGAATTTCAAAGTCATCCGCCCCTTTATTCTTGTGATTTTTGTTTTGTTTGTGTATGATTTGGGTTATTATTCCGAAGACTCTAAGCATTCCGTCACAACAGTTTTAGCAGGCTATATCACACTGATTGGTGCTAGTTATAGCATTACAAGAACTGATTTAGATATCTCGAGATCTGTTTCATTGGGTAGCTCAGTAGTACTGTTAATACCTACTTTATTACTTTCAAAAGGAATTAGACCCGATACTCTGGTTTTAACCTTTATCGCTAGTGGGGCTATAGGGGTTTTTTTGTTAGCAAAGAGAAATATCATGCCCACCAGATTGAATGGTCTAGTCGGAGCACTGATTATTGTTGGAATCTCGACATTTATTAATGAGCTTCCTCATTCTCAATGGGACGTTGTCTTAGCGGCTGTTACTCTGTTTGTACCAGTTAGCAGCAAGGCTCCCGTCGATGCAGAAGAGGAGTATGGCGATACCATTTCAACAGGTACCAATGGCCAATCCAAATTCAAAAGCTGGGGTATTTTAGACTCCATTTTAGCTCACGATGATACAAGAAATATCTTCTATTTCTTGCTACTCAACTTCTCATTCATGCTGATTCAATTGCTATATTCAGTTTTGTCTCATTCTTTAGGACTATTGTCTGACAGTATTCACATGTTTTTTGATTGTATTGCATTACTAGTAGGATTGGTGGCCAGTATTTTATCCAAGTTCCCTCCATCTTCCAGGTTCCCTTATGGATTAGGCAAAGTAGAGACTGTTTCTGGGTTTACTAATGGTTGTCTGTTAATTGCAATTTCCGGAGGGGTTATAACCGAGGCGTTAGAAAGAATATCGCATCCAATTGAGCTTGAAAAAACGTCAGAATTATTGGTGGTGAGCATTTTAGGACTGTTGGTTAATATGGTTGGTATTTTTGTATTTAATCATGGGCATTCACATGGGCACGACCATGGACATAGTCACGGGCACGATCATAGTCATGGACATGATCATGGTCATAGTCTTAACGGACATGGTACTGAGGATAGTAACACTCATATTCACGATCACGCTCACAGTCACGAAGACAGCCACGAGCACAGTCACGGAGACAGCCACGATCACAGTCACGAAGACAGCCACGATCACAGTCACGAAAATAGCCACGACCACGACCACAGCCATAAACACGAACACGAACACGAACAAGAAAGTAATCATAGCCATTCGGCTCATAGTCATTCATCAGACCACACACAACATTCGGAACATTCTGACCACTCGATTCATTCTCATGATCATTCCCATTCTCACTCAAATGAAAATATGCGAGGAATATTCCTTCACGTACTGGCTGATACCCTTGGATCAGTCGGTGTAATAATTTCGACCATTCTTACAAATATAACCGGCTGGTCTGGTTTCGACCCGGTCGCGTCGATCTTCATTGCTGTGCTTATATTCTTTTCAGCTATCCCACTTGTTACTGGGTCTGCCAAAACATTGTTACTGTCACTTGGTGATTCGCGAGAGTACCAGCTTCGGGATATCCTCAACAGCATTTCAGTCACTAGCGGCGTATCGAGCTACTCGGTGCCGAAATTTTGGCAAGATGGAAGTAAAGTCCGTGGAGTTTTGCACGTGCAATATGAAAAAGGAGCAAACAGCACTGTCGTGCGAGAGAAGGTTGTTGTGAAACTAAAAGAAAATGGCATTGATGATGTATTTATCCAGGTTGAAGAGGAAGGATCTCCATGTTGGTGCAAACCAATGAAGTAGTGCTCTTGCTCTCCATGCGCTGCCTGTCTTGAGATAATTAACGGTTGTGTCTGCTTCTCCGACACAAGATATATAGTTTTATAACTTTGTGTTGCTTTAAAATATTTATTTATTCTACATTGGACATGTTTAGAACTGGGCTCTGCCTGAAGCCGTTTTTTTTCTTAAGTTCATTGGCTATTTAACAGAATGTTATTTCTATATCACAAGCCACACAAAGATCAGTGCTGTGGGGGGCATATATAGTACTAAAGACGAAAACAAAATGTCTGTACACTAAAGATCTGAATGGGCAACTGCTGTCTCGGCAACATTGGAAATGGTAGAGGCAGCAGAAGAAGAGATAGCAGTCGTGGACTTAGGCAGGTCAATACCAAAGACGAGATTATCAAATAGCTTTCCACCCTCGTTATAGACAAGGTCAAACCGAGCTCCGCCAAGATAGGCGGCAAAAATCATTGCTCCACACGTAACCACCAGAATGCCCACAGCAGCAAAAATGATATTTAATTCCATCGGATCCGTGTCCTTTGGAGTACTGGATGCGATGCTTGCTTTAGAAACATTAAGAGCTGACTTAGGGTCGTGCTCATCAATGAATCTTTCAATCTTACCACAGATGATCTCAATACGAAGAAAGTTAGGATCATCAGGCTTATTACGAAGGTGGATCTTGCGTGTGTAGTCTTTAAAGATCTTATAAACGCCTTCAATATCACTACTGTCCAGAATCAATTTAGCAGAAAGGCCCCGGCGAATCTTGACGTTCTTTTGAAACACATCCTTGTTGTTAAATACCAGCTCTAGAGTGGCAATAGACATCACCTGCGGAATAGCACAGAAACTGAATAAGGAGGGCTCTTTGATATTTTCAAGATATTCAATACATTCTTCAACATGTTGCAAAGATAACAAAGCCAAGTCACTGATACAAATCAAGGCGTTTTTTTCATTTTCCGGTTTAGTAAAGTCGGCTAAAGTATTAGCATACTTTGACCATACTTCTCGGGGCCAGAAGGATCTGCCGTCATCCAAATCTTCTCTGAAATCTCGGATAATATTAGTTTTTTGTAAGAAAAGACCCATTGAATTATATAATTGAGGCTTTTCTCCTAACACAGGGCTACCAAAGCCAGATAGTACTGCCAGTTGGGTGATTCCTTCTCCGACAATACCTGCTACGTAGTGACAATACAAGTCATAATCAGCAATTGTCTTGACACCTTCATAATTCTTTTGTGATTCTTTGGAAATATAGTCGGCCATACCATTGCCCATTTTGTGAGCGATGTTGGCAATGATTTCTTGATAGGCTGGCTTGATTTTGTGGAACTCCTTTGCTACAGTGTCAAATTCCACTAGGACAACTCGATCGTGTTCTTGAGGACTACACTTATCAAAGGTCCAATCATCTCTTTTAAGAATCTCTTTGAAAGAACGCAGAATAGGAAGCTTGATTTCATTAGCTAATCCAGTGTCATCCTCGATAGTGTCCAAACCACGCAAGATAACATAAAATAGCATTACTGGATCTCTCAACTCAGGATGGAGTTGTTTAATGACAGCAGCGAAAGATCTTGAAGTAAAATCAAGCAATTCATAACATCTTCGGAGACTAGGAGATTCTTTTGACACCTCTCTTGGGTACAAAGATTTACGGAAGAATTTTCTAGATATGTAGGTTAGGGAGGGAACTTGGGAAAGGAGCTTATTTCATGGCTGAAATATCGACTGATTTTTTCACTAAACTCACAATTCAAGTGCAGCTGAAAGCTCATCAGGATGAAACAAAAGATCCAAATATTTACTCATTGTGACTGTCCGTTAGATCAATTGACTGGATACAAGCTGACAATGATCTTGTCCGTCATATATAATTTATACACGTGAGGTAGGAAGGACGACAATTTAGGTTAGGGGGAGTGCGCGGATATTTCACACGGGGCCGGGTAATTTCAGGGGGGGGTTATCCGGTAAGAAAGGACGGGGATTTAGAAATCAGCAACGGGGAAGGCTATATGATGATAAGAGAGTGGTTTTCGTTAGCGCTGGTAATATAGATCCTTGGTCGATACGAAGTTGCTTGTGCCTGGGTTGATTGTTGTTATATGGCCCGATACCGCGGTTCGCCAGCTGTCAGGTCGTTCATCTCCTTATATTCAGCCAAATATATAATTACAATCATTGAGATTGCTGTTGCAAAATTGGGGCCTTAGTCATGATCGGTGGGCTTATATTATATAATTAATTTACTGATACTCTTCAAGTTTAATGGTGATATGAAAGTGTCAATATGGGGAAGAGATGCATTGCCGATCAGGGGTAAAATGTTCAAACAATAGAGGACGTGAACTTTAAATTTAAACCAAAACCCAGCAATGATTTAGACTGTTAAGTAATTAATTAGACCCGGCACTGTTAACTGTGATACTTTGTCTTTGTAAGCATAATATTAACATATATGAGCTAGATAGCGAGAAATATACCAGTATACGTACAGATGGGAGATGATAAAATGTTGCACAACACATGATAGAAATATATTATCAGATTACGTGGAAAAAATAACCAAATACACTCGGTCCCATTATTTAGACTCACATACTCATATACCAATTTGCTTCCATTTTACGTAGAGTTCTAACGGCCCTGGCTATGCCAACTCGTATAACTATTTATATACTTCAGCCAGCCACTTCGCATACGGCGCTATCAGCTCATCAAATTTCGTTCACCTATTACGGGCTTCGATTTACATATCACTAGGAGCTTACCAAATCGATACTTGATACATATTCACAACGTCCTTAGCGAATCATCTTCCCATAAGAACTACTGAGAAATGGCGGGAGCCTCATCAAGAAAGAAACTGCTGTTAATTGTACGTATAGAAGAGGTTTAGATAAGACCCAACCTTTGGAGAAACCAATGCGACAGGTTTAAGTGTCATCTACCTACCCCATCCAATCTTATTAGTTGTCCATTCCAACTCCATTCCAATCTTCCATATACTAACTACTCACTTTTAGGGCCGAAGCGGTTCGGGAAAGTCTTCCATGAGAAGCATTATCTTTAGCAATTACTCAGCTTTCGATACAAGAAGATTAGGTGCTACTATCGATGTTGAACACTCGCATCTTCGGTTCCTTGGCCATATGACTTTAAATCTATGGGATTGCGGTGGCCAAGATGTGTTTATCGATAACTACTTTACAACGCAGAAAGATCATATTTTCCGTATGGTGGAGGTTTTAATTTATGTCGTTGATGTTGAATCTAAAGAGGTCTCGAAAGATATTGAAACTTTTATACGCTGCTTACGGCATTTAAGAGAGTTCTCTCCAGATGCTAAAGTATTTGTTTTACTTCATAAAATGGATCTTGTCAGAGCAGAGCGACGAGACGAAGTATTTAATGCAACAATGAAGACTCTCCGAGATCAAGCCAAACCTTTTGAGTTCTCACTAACAGGCTTTGCTACGTCGATCTGGGACGAATCTTTATATAAAGCATGGTCGAGTATAGTGTGCTCGTTAATTCCAAATATGTCAACCTTTCAAAAGCATTTGGAAAGCTTTGCTGATATCAGTGAAGCTCAAGAAGTGGTTTTATTTGAACGAACAACGTTCCTGGTGATCTCGCACGTCTCAGGAGGCAGAGCAGGCAGTATTATTTCAAGCATAAATAGTAGAACGGATCCCAGACTGGATCCTAAGCGGTTTGAAAAGATTTCCAACATCATTAAGACCTACAAACAGAGTTGTAGTAAAGTGCGATCGCAATTTCAGACGGTATCATTACACGGTCTCAATTGCTCTGCTTATATTGATACGTTAACTCCTAATACGTTTATAATGGTGGTTATGCCGCCTGCTAGTAGACCAACGACAGAAGCCAATAATGACATTGATGGTAATACAATTGTTGCCAACATCCGTGCTTCTCGTACATGGTTCCAAACAATTGAAGAGTCCAACTAGATTGTTTGTATTTTATTTTATTTAATTTGATTTCTCCTCTAATGTGTGAGGGCGAGGACGGGCGCCTGCTAGTGCTTTCAGGTCTCGTCTAGACCGCTAATATTCGGGTAATGTTCATTAGTCGGGCGGTTAGTTTCTCGGTGTGCATTACCTTGATCGACACAGCTAAAGATAACCTTATCTCGCGTTTTCCATGCATTATTCTCAGAAGTAGCGTTTTACCCCTACCCATGCGAATCTCACTCCATGCCGGGGAGATTGATTGGTTGAGTATTACGATTGTGGTATAGACGTTAATGTTGTTACGGGTCGGTCCATATGTACTTTACGGCTATATAACTTAGCCTATGGGACAGTTTTCGCTGCCCCAGTACACTCACTCTGCCTGGCTCGTGCGCCAGCTATGAGCCACTTGTTCAACTGTATTTCGTCCCCGTCACACAGAAAAATACCTGGTAAATATTCAAATTGGTATTAGTAATAATATATTCCTCAGGCTATGCCAGATTAAACTTTATTTTTGACTGACAGAACGATCCTCATAGTGCTTTGGTGACAGATCGTAAATAGGGTAACCCTATAGGGCAAGTCTGAGGCCAGTCCGAGGGCAGTAGATCTCCGCTGGATCTTGTTTTCCCAGACCCTCTTTCGAGTCGTAAATCCTCAATATCAATACCCACCCTAGCAATTGCCATTGGTACCCCTCAACACAGTTCTCGAAGTGAACAGAACAGGTCTGAGCAGCGCCCAGCCGGAGGGCCGACGGTAACCCGTCCGCACGCCGTACGTACCTGTAGCAGTAGGTGCACACAAGTTAGCCACATTTCATACCCGAATAGAATTGTATGAACTTGGGTAGGACGACCAAACGGCAAGATCTGTGTTATTCAGATATTACGGAGATATAGTGAGTTTCGTTTTGTTGGTAATAGTACAGAAGAAGCAGAAAAGTGGAATTTTTGCTACGAGATAAACGTCAAGGTCGAAACGTTTGACTTCATCACGGTTACGCATAAATAGCTCTTCAGGATCAATAACGGCGGAACCCCGGACCATTATTCCAGCACCGGGTATAGTGTATCGAGCACATCACAAGAAAACGCCGGGCTGTGAGATCCCATTCTCTATATTTTGTGATATTAACGGCATCGCACTCAACGTAGGTCGTTTATTGTTTGTCTTGTACTTTATTGTTGGCATTAGCATCAGCGTTTAATTGCATTTCCAAACGTCAAGATTCCGGCTCTCGTCCCATTTATATTGTAATGGTTGTTCCAGGCCAATGATTTTAGGATATGGTAGAGAGAATACAGAGAATTAAACTGAAGTTTCATACACAATCGGGATGAGTTTATTAATGGATGGAGAAGCTGGTAAATGCATTGATTGTAGGTTGGTGTATGATGAGCGGGGGAAAGGAAGAAGGACAAGGAGAAGGAGAAGAAGAAAGGCGAGTGAGATGAGCGGGAGTAGAAGGAGAAATTATGGCGTTAGAGTAGCGAAACAGCAGTATAACCTACCTAGAAGCATATCATTAAACACTTCATGCCTATATCTCTTATCTTCACTACTTGCTATAGCACCAATATCAGCAGCTGTGGTTGTGGCTGTTACTACCACCACCTCCGTACCAATGCGGAAGAATGTTATCATCGTAGCTGGATCTCCTGGTTCGAATTCTTCAAGTACAACATCTTCGGGAAGCGCGTCTCCTACTTCAACTATGAACTCAACCAGCACGAGCTCCTCGTCGAACTCGACGGATCCTTATTCACTTGACATTCCTGATAACGCAGGTTCTTCCGGTCTGAGATATTTATACTTTTTTCTTCTGATTATCGGCATTATCATTGTTGGGTTAATAGCTCGGTTGTATATTGTAAAAAGGAGACGAGCGAGGAATCTAGAAAAATCAAGTGCCGTAAGATCAGAAGCATTGCGGTTAGATATGCAATCACATAATCCTAACAGTGGTGGTGGTACAGGCGAGATGGTTGAGAGAGGAGCAAATCGAGCGTCCAGTTATGAGGACGAGTCGTTTCAACCTCCGCCGCCGTATCCAAGTCATGGAAATGTTTCAGGCGATGGCCGTGGACAAGAAAGCGTCAATAATGACGAAAGGGCGGGCGAAGATGTATCAAATGGATCTATTCCGAACCATCGCATGGCCTCTTCTTATAGTCCATATCGGATTCCAATGGCCAATGTGTTCAAACCCAGGTCATCTCAGTTGCCTCCATATATAGAGGTGAACGAGGAAGAGGAAGAAGAAGAAGAAGAAGAAGAAGAAGAAGAAGAAGAAGAAGAAGAAGAAGAAGAAGAAGAAGAAGAAGAAGAAGAAGAAGAAGAGGAAGGTGAAGAAAGTCTAGCCAGGGGAGTCGATTCGACATCCAGTGCTCAAAATGATGGTCGACATAGCTCAACCGCTTATGACCATAATGATGATTTTTCGTCAGTGGGCCATGATAGTCATAGTCCTTCGCATTCAAGTGAAATCGACGATTCTCTTTCTGGTGAAGGAGATGATGATACTCGCCGGCTGAATGAAATGGGTCGACCTCGCTGTATTTCCCGTTTACCTGAAACGACAGCTCCTGAATAGCGAGCATATGAAGGCTGAGAGTACAAAGATTACCTGTACGACCAAACGTACGACCAAAAGCACGACTGACTGATCGTATGAATGACTATACTATGTACAACCAGTCTTTTGGAGCTTTACTTTGCATACCCATTTCCAGTACGCCCCATATCATTACATGTCATTTTCTAATATCTATTTATTCATATTATATTACTATTTACAAACCCATCCTACGCATAGGTCTATGAAAACCACGAGGTCCACTTCTGTCTATTGGTAGGTGATGTACCAAACTTGGCAGCCCCTTCAACTGCCTTACCTCCAATATTGAACCCCCAGCTTCTCAGTTTTCTAACTACCCAGGGTGTAATGGCAGCTGTAGCAGGAACTCGAACAAAGATAAATACAGATTTATGAATAGCATATGCAATGGTAAGCTCGGTAATAAATAAACTCCAATTATTGTCACGCTCGTCCTGCTTTGTATTTACAGTGGAGTCAGCAGTCTCGTCGGGTACAGTGGACAAATCGTCTGTCTTGGTACTGAACCCGAAAAAGCCCTTGACAGCCCTTTCAAGCTCTTGGACTCGTTCTTTACCCATAGAATGAACAAACAGCAAACAAATGGGAAAGTCGATAGCACTTAACCCGAAGTATACACCAACCGCGGCCCATCCATATTTTTTAGTTAGCTCTCTCAACGAAGGCTTCTGAGCCGGCTGTTTAGCTGCGTCTGCGGTTTTGACAGCAATCGACTCTCCTTCCTTTTTGATGGTGTTTAGTAAACTTCGTCCAAAGTGAAAAGTTCGTTTAGTACCTGCGCCACTTTTGCCCGAGGTCAGAAATGAGCTAGACAGGTTTCCTGTGAAGAGTCTTGGCTTATTTACAAACCGTCCAGTTAAGACTGACCTGCGAGGTGAATTTCTCAAAATCGATCTGAAAACCGGAAACATTTTGTTCTAGATTCGGAAATTCGCAGTAGCCGAAATCTGTATGTAGTGCAGTTGTAAACTGGCGATGAACGATCTCGAAATATTCGAGATGTGAAATATGATTATAGGCGCATAAAACTTGGCTATGCAGTAAAAGGAGTTTTAAATGGGTGGACAGGACCAGTTGCGGTCTGGTATCCAGGTTTCGACAAAATCGTGGACAAAAAGGGAGATTTGTTTTGGTCGAGAGGATAGATAGCATGGGATGTACTGGATATTGATAAAGTGTTGATAATATGAGTTTGGCGGTTTGGCGGTTTGGCGGTTTGGAGGTGTAACGGATGGCACATCCGCAAGTACATGCTGGGCGGGCATAAATCCAGCTAACTGTCAACCCAGAATTCAGTTATTTTGATCTCTTTTGCAAGGAGAGATAGAATCCAATTTACTCTCAGACTACGTTCATAGCTGTTATTTATATCCTAATTTTAGTAGGTGTGTGGTGGATTCAACAAACAATAGCTAACGTCCATGACGCTCACTCATTAAGTTCTGCTATTATCGTACACAGAGATACAAATGAATACACATGAAACCATTTTTGTTTAAATGATCTTTATTTTTAGTTGTTTAACCGATGAAGGCCCCTATTAAATAATACGTACATTAACAGAAATGGTACTTTCAGGGGTACTATCGCCGATCGTTGCTGTATGTGACTAAAGGGTCCAGCGAAAAAGCGATGACACTCAGGACGTCCCAAATTTCAGTTCATTAAATAATTACAGACGCCAAGAAGGGTTCCTCTTTTGAGTGAATGCAGCAAGCCCTTCACGGATGTTCTCAGACTCCTGAACCAAGCGACCCTCTTCTCTACTACCCACCCTCGTAGACTCTGCGAGAGTATGCTGAGTATCACTATAGCCTCTACGAATGCCACGAAGCGATGCCGAAATAGCTTCAGGAGAACCCAGTGTGATCTTATGAGCCAGATCGAATGCAGCGGGTAACAGGTCATTTGGGTTGTCGACTATTTTATTGATGAGACCCCATTGGTAAGCGGTTTGCACTGATATAGGTTCAGACACAAGAGCCAATTCAGCAGCCCGTTTCAAACCAAGTTGGCTTCCGATTCTAGGCAACGCACCGGCAATGGCCAGCACTCCTCTGCGTGACTCCGGGAGAGAAATAGACGCCGTGGAAACCGCTACCGCTAGATCACAGTTGACTAGAGCTTCAGTTCCACCTCCATAGGAAGACCCATTAATAGCCGCGATAATTGGCTTTGTAGTCTCACGGTTCGAGATGCCAAGGAATCCGTTGTGCTGGAGAGGGTCTTTATCTCCGGCCGAGTTTGTGGGAGACTTAGAGGCTGGAGTAGCGGTCTCAAGCCATTCTATATTACAGTTAGCATAATTGGCCTAGCAAAGCAACACAGCAGGTCTGGGCAGAGACCCTGACAGTCCATGTTACGTTCTCGGTACTACTACGACTACTAGCATACCTTTCAAGTCGGCCCCCGCACAGAAGAAACGGCCCTTTCCTGTCAGTATGGCAACGCGAAGTTGGTGGTCTTGTTCGAACTTGGTCCACACAGCATCCAACTTGGCGTGGTATCTGGTCGGGATGGAATTGGCATGTTCGGGTCGGTTCAGAGTTACGAGGAGGATATGTGAGTCGACTACTTCGACTGAGTAGATATCTTCGGATAACGCGGAATAGTCGTCAACCATGTTGGAAGATTGTTGGTCAAAATGACTTTGTTGGTATATGGGATCAATTCAGAGAATTCAGAGATCAGGGACTACTTATATAGGAGGACTACCGCTTCAGTTTCTGATTATCATTGCGGGGTGGAACACAACGGTTGGCGATGGAGTATATAACGGGGATATTTTGACCGAGACAGACGGTATATAGTGATATCGGGATATGTGGATAATCAGTGACCAGGACGGGTTGTGGGTATAGAACAGGCGGATTTATTTGAATATTTAGATATATAAAAAGTAACAGAAATGACAACACCAGATAAAAGTTTCTACTACATAAAATTACGCAGTTTACCTTTCACCGGCCAAGATACCTACAAAAACATTCCAGGGCTCCTCCCGATATAAACATACTGACCTTGGCGAGCTCGGCTCTATGATCCAGGCAATGAGTTTATCCGGCGAAAGGGATTTGGTCATGTGATTCGACGCCAACAAACCCCAGCAACCTCTTTATTGTCAGATCAGAAATAGATATCAAGGTCACCTCGATAGCAGACCGGACCACATACGGCCCGGTGGTCCACCGAGTCGGCCTTTTTCCCTCCGTTGGATAAATGCTAGTTTGCCCAGTCGCTACACATTTATTCCAGCTGTAGGTACGGCTGCTCAGATACCATGCGGTGCGGAATATGGACGTCAGGGCGGCTGGGCCCTTAAAAAACCTCGGCAAGTTCCCCACAATATTCAGCAAAGTGAAAATCCACCGAAGATTATATTTAAGGTGAAAAGAATCGCGATTGAGAAGTTTAGAGTTGAATTGAGAATACAAGCGATTATACTGGCAATGTCTGACTATTCCTCGTACAAATACTATCAAATCACCAAGCCCGCCGAGAACGTTCTTCATGTGGAGTTCAACCGACCCAAGTCGATGAATGCCGTCCACCGGGACTCGTACCTCGAGTACGAGCGTATTTTCGAGCAGGCCGACGAAGATGGAGATGTTCGTGCCATCGTTCTTTCCGGAGTTGGAAAGGCGTTCTGTGCCGGCCTGGATGTGAAATCATCATCACTTGATCAGAGTTCAGACGAGGCCTCCCGTAGAGCCATTGGCCTCTACCGTCATATCAAGGAGTTCCAAAGGGCCATCCATGCTCCATACAAGACCAGCAAGCGTAAGTAATCTCCGCGAAGCGGAGCCACGGGTCTGGGCAGAGCCCAGCCGCCGGAGGCAGACAACAGACCCCCCCGAACTAACTCAACAACGTAGCTGTCATTGCGGTAGCCCATGGAGCCAGCATCGGACTGGCATTGGATATCTTGTCGGCAGTCGATATCCGATTTGCTTCGAGAGATGCGAAGCTTTCGGTCAGAGAAATCATGATCGGCATGGCGGCAGATATCGGAAGTTTACAGAGAATGCCAAAGATTGTTGGAAATATCAGTTGGTTGAAAGAATTGACATATACAGGACGCTTTTTCTCTGCCGACGAGGCCAAGGAGAATGGACTTGTATCAAGAGTATTTGATACCAAGGAGGCGGCCGTGAAGGATGCAATTGCATTGGCTATAGAAATTGCCGAGAAGTCGCCAGTGGCTATGTTTGGATCCAAGAGATCGATCAATTTCGCCGTGGATCACGATATTGACACGAGCTTAGACCAGATTGCCGAGTTCAATGCTCACGGATTGGGCGAAGACTTTTTGAACGGTCTGATGGCAGCCATGTCGAAGGACAAGCCAAAGTATGCCAAATTATAAGTACGAGTGTAGGTAGATAATAAATAACGGAACTGTCTTGATAATATAGCGGTTACGAAGGATCGGGTTATTAATCATGGCTTCGTGTATGACGACTGGGGGATCCCTCGGGAGGAGTGGTTGTTTTTCTTGTTTTAGATGGAGGAGTAGGATTGGTCTGGTCGAGTGATTTTCTCTTTTCCGTGGTTACCAAGGGATTTCTTGGTCGGACAGGAGTGGAAATAGGATTAGTGGACTCAGTAGGGCTTTTCTTGGGCTGTTTTTCGGCCATTAGATCCCACTCTTTATATCCCTGTTCGGCCTTTACATCCGATCCTTTAGATCCCACTTCGGCCTTTAGATCCGACTCTTTAGATCCCACTTCGGCCTTTAGATCCGACTCTTTAGATCCCATTTCGGCCTTTAGATCCGACCCTTTAGATCCCACTTCGGCCTTTAGATCCGACCCTGTAGATCCTACTTCGGCCTTAACATCCGACTGTTCAAGCTCTACTTTGGGCTTTACATCTGAGTCATCCAGGTCCCTCTTTGACTCTAGTTCGCTCTTCACAGCCGACTCTTTATCTCCCTCAGCCTTGACCAATTTCAACCCTTTATCCTTTTTCTGGAAAAAAGCGTTCGCAGGAACCCGCTTCGCAGATACCTTGACTGGCCGGTTCATCTTGTCTGAATCACGGCCAATCTTATTCACCTCTGAAGATACTTCATAAATATCTAATTTAGAAGCCTGATAGGGCCGAATGAGCCTTTTAAATTCAGCACTGTTCTCTTTCCAAATCAGATTCGGATCGAGCCATTGATCAATCAGATCATTATCCGGGTCCAAAATAACCGGCATTCGCTCATGTAACCACTTAATCCCTTCATCAGCTGGGCTTGTAATAATTGTAAACGTATACAGCTCTTCATCGCCATGAGTATTGCGATCCCATAACCCAGCCATGCACATCAACTTTCCATCTTTTCTCCTCACATAATGAGGAATCTTATTCTTAGAGCCTTCTTTCTGCCATTCGTAGTATCCTTCTAGAAGCACCAAACATCGATTGTGTTTCTTTGGCCCCGACCAAACAGGTCTTCCCTCTGCTAAGCTTTCTACTCGGCAATTGAACATTTTACCGCCCTGAGAGACGTCCTTGAAATAAGAAGGAACCAGCCCCCATTTCATATACTGGACAATTCGAGGACTATTCACTGGATGCTCATTTTCTTCCTGTTGATGTTCCAAATTAGACTTGTCTCCACCGGCACGATGGGGATTCACATCTGTCCTATAGACAGCACCATATTTTGTGGGTCCGACATTGTGACTTTAGGTTTCTGTTAGTAACGGCTGCGGGAACAGTATGAAAATATAGTACTCACGAGACGGTTGCTTGATGACCATTACGGATATCGTCCAATGCCAAACTCAGGTTCTGGACGTATGTTCGAAGATCCTCGGGGCTCTGTTAATTGGTTAGCAATTATAGCACACAAATAAATTTCTCCTTGTACGTACAATTGCCATGGAATATCTCCCGCACATTTCGAATTAAACTAAACTGAACTTTGAGATTGAGCAAGCGAAGATCTAGATAATGCAGTAGTATACTATCAAAAGATAAGATAATGAGAAGATATGTCACGTGATTTTCGGCTAGGCCAGATTATCGTCCTACACACTGTCTAAGTGTTCAATTGAAAGTAGCCAACTACCAACAATTAAAGTCGATGTCAGTTTGTAAGTAATAACGACTGTTGAACGACACCACAATCAATTGCTACTAAAATAGAGTATGGCATAATAAAGTTCACGGCCCACCAAAGTTTCTGCGCCCCACGAGCCGCGACACTCCAATCAGCCCATGTCGGCCCGACAAGCTCACTTATCTCTCTAACTTCATCAGATGGTCTGACTCTTTTTTTCATTATAGTCCCTCACGCAATTGACTTATCTGGCTGGTACTACGACGATGTCCATCAGAGCTTTTCTGCCGCAATTGTCAATCGAAAAGACAGTTGCACGCTGTACTTTGCTGGCGGTCGAGACCTGTCGACGTTCGAACCGGTCCATGACCAGAAATTACTCGTCCAGACCCGTCCTATCTGACCACCCTCATATGTCAATTGACTTTAGAAGGAGGATAAGAGCGAGCCCGAACATAAGTGCATCCCGCCATACTCGAGCTGCTGGTTCTACTGCCGGACCCAGATGGGCCACTCGCGAGCCAAACTACCCAGGCCATGTCCCTCTGAACTGGTTTCAACGAACCTTCTTATTTGTCGGCTCCGGAATTGCGGCTGTAATCAACCCTCGGCGACCAGACCTAATTGCTACGTTTGGCGAAATGACGGTCCAACCGTTCTTCATCACTCGATTAAGAGATCAAATGCTCCGAGACCCTATAGGACGAAGGATTCTGCGGGAGCGCCCGCGGATCACCTCTAAATCTCTGGATCTCGACAATCTTCGAGCCCTTCCGCCAAACACCGTGGGAAACGTTTACATGCAATGGCTCGACAAAGAAGGCGTATCGCCGGATACCAGACTGCCAGTGCATTACATCGACGACGCTGAGTGTGCCTATGTCATGCAACGGTATCGCGAGTGTCATGACTTTTACCACGCCATCACTGGCCTGCCGGTCTTAATGGAAGGCGAGGTCGCAGTCAAAGCATTCGAGTTCGCCAACCTCGGCATCCCAATGACAGGCCTAGCTGCCTTCTCTGAGCCGTTGAAGCTCAGCCCCAAGGCCCGCCAGCGCATGCGGGATATCTATATTCCCTGGGCCCTCTCCAATGGCTTGCGCTCCAGACTCCTCCTCAACGTCTACTGGGAAGAAGTCCTCGACAAAGACGCCAACGAGCTGAGGGAAGAACTCGGCATAGACATCCCGCCTGATCTCCGCCAGCTGCGCGGTCGAGGCAAGAAAGCATCCTCTGCCAAACCCCAAAAGAAATAAACCTTCATAGCATTCCATGCCCCTCCGTGGTGCCTCCGGCGGCTGGGCGCTGCCCAGACCCGTTGCTCCGCTTCGCGGAGTTCTATATACCTGACATACCTGCTACTACCATGGCTCTCCGCGAAGCGGAGCAAACGGGTCTGGGCAGAGCCCAGCCGCCAGAGGCACAACCGCCATAAACGGTACTTTTTGCTTATCAATGACAGCGATCGACACGATCCCTCGATCTTATCGTCAAACCCGACCTCTTCTTCTCTCCTCATTCTCACATCCAACAATGGTTACAAACGAGCAATTGGAACAGCTGAAAACGCGGTCTTTAAAAGGTGTGTATGCGGAGGACCGACGGACATAATGGATCCTCTTACTAACTGTGCACAGCCAGGGACCTCTCGTACTCGCCATACTCAAACTTCAGGGTCGGGGCCGTGATTCTCACCACCGACGGTGAGTACATTGACGGCGCCAATGTCGAAAATGCCAGCTTCGGCGGAACCATCTGCGCCGAG
Organism: Sugiyamaella grinbergsii; assembly: GCA_030579895.1. Classification (NCBI taxonomy): domain Eukaryota; kingdom Fungi; phylum Ascomycota; class Dipodascomycetes; order Dipodascales; family Trichomonascaceae; genus Sugiyamaella; species Sugiyamaella grinbergsii. The sequence continues at coordinate 39,224 of JAKTRT010000037.1, forward strand.
CGCACTGCGATCGTAAAGGCCGTGACCCAGCGCCAGACGTCATGGGTAGCCATCGCGGTCGCCAGCGACATGAACGAGTCGTGTAGCCCGTGTGGGATCTGCCGCCAGTTGTAAGTACTGTTTCTGCCCGGCTGCTGCCTCCGGCGGCTGGGCGCTGCCCAGACCCGTGGCTCCGCTTCGCGGAGTGCTATACACGTCCTCTGGACCTCCGCGAAGCGGAGCCACGGGTCTGGGCAGCGCCCAGCCGCCGGAGGCACGGCCCGCAAGAGACACGGTTTTAACAGAGTAGCATTCGTGAGTTCTCACCGGAGTCATTACCTATATACATGTTTTCCGATAATGGCGCCCACGAGGTAGCTACGCTGGGCCAATTGCTACCTATGAGCTTTGGCCCTGAGCACGTCAAGCCGGTCTAGCCCTGGATCTCTGAACGTAGTTGTATCAGCTGGGGAGTTAGGTTAGGTGATTCGGTGCACGGATTTGTATGTAATGTGTATAATACTTACTTCGTTTCTCTTTTCTTCGAGCTTTTTCTGTGACGAGGTGATCTTGGATTCGACTAGTTTACTGTAGTTGTTGTTGTTAGTAACGAAACGAAGGGCAGGGCGGGAACTATACTGAAAGGGACATCTCAACCACTCACATTTCAGATTGAATAAACTCAAGACGCTTGTCAACGTTGGTGGTGGCCTCGGGCTTGTCCTGTGGAACCAGTACTGGACCTATTAACTTGTAGATATTAGCGTCGTCTTTGAGCAAGCTAAATTCCTACGAAAATTTAGTTAGTTAGTTTCATGATACAGTTCTATCCAGGGCCCAAGAGCTTACTTCTTTGACTATTTTGTTCTCCTGCAATTGGGCCTCTAATTGTTGTCTGGCAGAGACATAGTTGGACATTTCTGGGTAGAGCAGTTAGAATCGGAATAAGAGGGGGGGAGGGGCTCTTCTAGAGGGCTCTAGAAGGTCGAATGCTTACCTCGCTGAATGACGTTGAACTCATCCGTGGCTTGCTGGAACTTGGCTGGGGCTTGAGATTGCGACATGGTGTTTTGATTGACGAGTGTCTGGGTCCTCTCTGGTGGTCGTGAAATAGAAGATATGGTATCGGACTCAGGAAGTTCGGCAGGGTCTCCGCGCGGCTACCGGGGAGCAGGTCGTGAACATTTCAAGTGCGCCGCTGGAGATGCGAGATGGCTTGATGAGCTTGATGAGAGCCCAGTGAACTTACTAACCAACCTTCCATTTCACATTTGAAGAACCGAAACCTCTTTTGTGCCGTGAACGATGATTGTAAGTAGATAGAAAAAGGCGCTCGATTGAGTTCTACTAAAAGATCCTCAACGTTAGCTAATGCGCGGACCGCGACTACGACGAGAATGGAAAAATCAGGGGGAACTGACTATGGCATCCAACGTTTCATACTAACTTAACAGCTTAAACCATGGGCAGAAGTGCCGACCCCTCGTCATTTGCTGGACGATAATGACGAGTTAGAAGGATTGGATGCTGAACACTTATTAGATTCGCAGCCGTGGACCAAGATCGAGTCGGTGGCGGCGGCGACCACCGACATCGCTGCCATTGAGCAATTGGTCTTCGTGGCTCCAAGATTGGCCGTGTATGGTGAATATCTGGCAAAGTCAGCAGGCGTCGATGGCCAAAGTGTTAAGATAGCCGCTGTCAGATGTGGAGTCTCGAGTGCGTTAACAAGCAAAGACAAGCAGTCTGTCCGTCCGCTCGCACCCGCTCCTCCTCCAATTGAGATCTACGAATTCAACGAAGACGAAGACGAAGCCGACAATGGGGCCTCAAAAACACGCTCTACAGATCAAGTATTATACGAAAACGACGTCTACATTATACAGAAAACAGCCGCTGCCATTGTCACGCTTCCTCCCTTAACGCCCGCACACTGCTACGAGTACGCTTCACAGCTCGTAGACACCTTCAAGCCTCTCAAAGCTGTCATTCTCACTCCAGGAAACATGGTGTCTACTAGTGCTAATGTATATAAGCTTACGACGTCGAACGTGCCACTTACGTTCCTGTCGTCAATTCCTCCTTTAGAGCCACCGTTTATGATCTCCGGTGCCTCTGCAGCCATCCTCACTCGCCTCGAATCCCGCGAAATCCCTTCCGTCGCCCTCGTCGTCAAAGCCGAAGGCCCACAGGGCTACGAGATCATCGACCACAGCACGAATTCCGACGTCAGTACCGCTCTGGAACTGGCTCTTAACCTTTCGCCAGGAACACTCCATGTCCCGTCCCTTACCAACGTGGACCAAGGTCTCTATATTTAATTGTGTATGGAGAGTGTGCGAGAGTGTGCCCTCCGGGCGGGCTGGGGGGCTCTGCCCAGACGCTTGGCTCCGCTTCATCAACGAGGTTCATGGCTCGTACAACGTATGATAATATATAATAATATAAACGGTCAAAAACAAAATAAAACAAAACAAGCATAAATTACAGGTGGTGCACGGAGCGGAATGATAAAGAAGTTGCAGCGTTTAATCCTTAGACTTCTTCTTCTTCTTGGGAGACTCTCCACTATCGTCATTTGATCGTTTCTTTTCCTTCTTTTCCTTCTTTTCTTTCTTTTCTTTCTTTTCCTTCTTGTCTTTCTTCTCCTTTTTCTCTTTCTTATCCTTCTTTTCTTTCTTAGACGATACGGACACGGTAGACTCGTCGGCCTCTTCGTTGTCGTTGTCTTCGTCTTCGTCAATGTCCATGGCTTCAACATCAACGCCAGCTAGAACCTTGTCCATGGCTTGCTTCATGGCATCGGCGTTCTTAGTAGGAGCTACACCGGTGTCGAAAAACGTCAATCGCTCTTCAACTTGTTGTTTCAAGATTTGTCCAAAGGTGGTGGAAGGGTTCTCGGCAAAACTGTCGATTCTCGACGCAATGGTACACTTGTTAGCCAGGAATCGGGAGATTCGGCCCTTGTTCTTGAGTCCAGCACGGCCGATAAATGACGAATGGTAGATAAGGCCGTATTTGGGGGTATTACCCTTGGTCTTAAGGGCCCGGAAAAGAGCCTTCTCGGCTCCTAAGATTTGCACAGTGGAAGCAGGGTATTTGGACAAATTGGTCAAAGAACCAGCATGGGAGATTAGACGGGCTCCTACAACTTCTCCAATAAGCTCAGACAGATTGGGAGCAACGGTATGCATTTTTTCAGTCAAATAGGCAAACAACTTGGTTCGGTATTCGGTGATATTAACAACTCTTTCAGCAAAGCTGATGACGTTCTCCATATCGGTTTCAGAGATATCTTGACCCATGGAGATACGAGAGGCATCGAGGATTTGCTGGGCAACTGCCTCGTCATCTTTGACAATGGCAGCAAGAGCATGCTTCTTCTCCTCTAATTCGGCCTCCTCATCTAAGGGAATCACTAGAGAGTTCTTATCCTTAATAACCAATGCTAACTTGGCGAAAAGATAGTTATCACTAACAATCTTGGCCAACTCGGGGAAATGCCATGAGTACCACTCCTTGACTCTCATTGAGAATGTATTGATATCCTTATCTAACTGATCCAATAAAGCAATGGCCTGGATAATATGGTTATCGTTCTTGTTGACTGAGAACTTGACCTTACCACGAGAATAGGCGTGTCCCAAACCAAGTTGAGCTCTTTCTAAATCACCATCGTCAAGTTCCTTAAGCAGCTTAGGGCCGTGGAATCTGATTCCACGTAAAAGATCGTGGACGACCTCACTAGATTCACATTCGATGCCTGGAATAGCGTCTTTAATACTTTGTCCCAAATTTTTATCGGAAATGCCCAAAGTGATCTTGTTCTTCTTGGAAGGCTTGGGCAGATTCTGCTCCAAGAGAGCCTTTAAATAGTCACTGACAATACCTTCGGAAATGTCATTGGCGTTCTCCAGAGCATGAGCAGCACCCTTGAAAGGAACAAACGAAACGATCTTGACCAATTTACTAAATTTGCCCAAATCAGACCCGGCTTGTTGGACCTCCTTCAAGCGGGCGCCGATGTCCTCTGGCTGAAGAACAACCTTAAAGAGGGCATAGCCGGCGGCCTCTTCAAATAACAAATAATCAACCATGATGTGTGATTTCTTCAGTCCAAAAAACCACTGGAACTGTGATTTTGTAAAAAAAAAAACTGGTTGTATATTAAACAAGTAGACAGAGAAACCTTGAATTGAGTGAGAACAAAAAATTTCACTGCATTAGGGTTTACTGAAATTTTTTTTATCACTCTATGCATCGTCTGGAGATGCCCGTACCCTATTCATCGCACGGCGGAAATGGACGGGAGGTCTAGCGGTGGGTGAATATGAGCTTCAGATGGTGAATCGTGGTGGTTTTTATGAATTGGAAAGCGGTGAAAGAGTTCTGTCTCCTCGTAGACCCGACCCTTCGTAAGCTCGCGTAGCGAACCACTACGGGTCTGGGCAGAGCCCAGCCGCCGGAGGCCGCCGACCAGGGTCTCCAGGCCCCAGACGCGGCTAGCTGCCCAGCGGAAGTACTAGTAGCGCGCGAGCGGGAGTGCAGCGGATGGAAAATTTCTAGATCGTTTTGAACGGGACAGCTAGACAGCGACGGACCAACGCAGAGACAGGAAAGATATGACAGGAAAAATGATACGGTGTGCCGGAGCCGACTGTGGCAAAGACGCGGGGACATTGAAGTGCCCGACGTGCTTGAAGAGCGGTATTGATAGCTATTTCTGCGACCAGGCATGCTTCAAACGGAACTGGGGCACTCATAAGGCCATTCATGCTAAGAAAGCAGACGGTGGTTCGAGTGACGGAACTGCCATTGGCGGGACTCCAGACGCATATAATCCGTTCTCAGAGTCGGTGTACACCGGCAAAGTCAGAGCCTGTTATCCGTTGACACCTCGTCGGCTCGTCAAGGAGTCGATTGTTCTGCCGGACTACGCCGGGGACGGACAACCTCGCTCGGAGCAGTCTGTAGGACGAAACACTCATATCAAGATCAATGATGCCGAGCTGAATGAGAATATGCGGAAACTGGGAGTCCTGGCTCGGGAAGTGTTGGATCTGGCTGCGGCCGCCGCGAAGCCCGGGATCACCACCGACGAGCTCGATGCCATTGTCCATCAGGCTTGTCTTGATAGAGACGCGTATCCCAGTCCTCTCAATTATTATAACTTTCCCAAGTCGGTGTGTACGAGTGTTAACGAGGTTATTTGCCATGGTATTCCTGATAAGTACGTTCTTAAGGACGGCGATATCGTCAACCTGGATGTCACCTTATTCAAATGGGGCGTACACAGCGACCTGAACGAGACATACTATGTCGGAGACAAGGCTAAAGCCGACCCAGACACGGTCAGATTAGTAGAGACCACTAGAGAGGCACTAGACCTTGCCATTGCCACTGTCAAGCCTGGCACTCTTATCAGAAGCATTGGAGACGTGATTGAAAAGCATGCAAAGGCCAATAAGGTTTCGGTCGTGCGTAGTTATATTGGACATGGAGTCAATGACTTATTCCATTGTGCGCCCAACGTACCTCATTGTAAGTGTTGTGTAGTAGGTGGACAGCCTCCTGGCCGTGTTTCCACGTGTTTCCACGCGAGTTGCAACTTCCATAGCTAACCCCCGCCCCCTAGACGGTAAAAACAAGGCCATTGGCGTGTGCAAGCCCGGCATGACGTTCACGATAGAGCCCATGCTGTGTCTCGGCACGTATCATGACAAGCGATGGCCCGACAACTGGACTGGCGTCACTGTAAGTATACTAATTTTCCCATCCAGACCCCGCGACTGCTCAAACTAACAACGTCTCCCCCCAGGCCGATGGAAAGTACAGTGCTCAATTCGAACACACCCTACTAGTGACCGACACCGGCGTCGAGGTTCTCACTGCCCGCACCGCCTCTTCTCCCGGCGGCGCGGTCCCCAGAGTCTGACCGTCGCAGGCTCTGTACAGTAGTCTCATCGATCGCCCGATAAGAAATAGTTTTAATATTTATTCTTTCGACCTCGACCTCGACCTCGCACCCCGGGGTGGTGGATCATGCCTCCGGCGGCCGGGCGCTGCCCGGACCCGTTGCTCGCTTCGCTCGTCCACTGCGACCCGTACACAGCTCCCCCAATTCCGAGCGGAGCGAGCAACGGGTCCGGGCAGCGCCCGGCCGCCGGAGGCTCGCTGGCTGGTGGAGAGATCGGGAAATTAACCACTTCCCAAGTTGTGCACAGGCAGGGTCCAAGGGGTGCATGAGGCAGGAACAGGCGGCAGGCCGCGCGCCAGATCGAAACTGGCGGAATCGACGAGTCCTCGGCCCTGGACCAAGGGTTGCAGTTGCTTGGAGCGTCCCGCTGGACGGACGGTGGGACGGACAGTGGGACTGCGGAGGGTGTGCGGAGGGTGTGCGGAGGGTCCTGGAGAGGTCTGGTTTGCTGTAGTCGGCTCCATTTCTTGAGGCTGGTGATTTCAGCAGTCTACATTCTCGAGCATCCCACTGAACACAGGCTCGAGACATTGAAGCAGCGTCACGTGAACAGAACGCTCGGGGAAACAGCCCACATAAAACCAGATCGTCGGCTCGGTCGCTCGTTACTCGTTAAGGCCTACATCCAAGCTTATCTTTACCTAATACACGTAATCTAATCGGATAATGGCCGATTCGCTTGCGTCCCCCTTTTACAGCTATCCGCCTGGCATGTTCTAGCAGACAGTTATTTTCTGTTCTCTATGGGCTTCAAACGCGTCCCGCGCTGGCGGGTGCTATTCCCTATTAAATGGTCCCTTTGGTACCTTGCATTCAAACTCCCAATCGATGCCACCATTACCGTATTATATATCTCCAACCACCGTTGGGATCAGCGTGGTCTCTCAGTTAGGAGACTGAATGACCCCTTAAATCTCTATTGGGGACATGCTCGATTGGATCTGAACTGTACCTGGCATATCGCACCGGTATATATTTTTACGACGAGTGGAACAATTTTATTTCTGTTCTTTTCCATCCATCGAAACTTCGTTCTCGTCTAGTTTTGCTGTTCTTTTCTTGTAGAATCAACGCCAATCGAAGTTTTTAGTTTTTCCGACTCAAAGACCGGTTTAAAAGTCAATATCACACGTGAAGCAAGGACATCAAGTCTAAAAGTCTAGATACACATTTATTCAACCATAAAGATATCCAACGTCAATCAGAAATATTATTTTATTCTCTTATTGGTAAAAAAAAACGAACAAGGATTACGAACATATCGCGATCGCAGTACGGATCTGGCTCGGTATATTACCATTCCTGGTTTAAAGTTTAGCGTCCAAAAAGTCTATTTTTGAAAGCGTATTAGCAAGTATCCGGGTACTGGGTAACGAAACAGACAGTGCGTACGGTAGTTTAGAGTTTGGATCACGCATTAGCAGACCGTGCTGCTTAAGAAGCGACTGAGACGACCCGGAAGACACGAAGCGAAGCGATAACGACCAACTCAAGTAACAACATCAAACCACCATCGCTTCATCTCCAGCACTTTTACATAGATACCACCATCATAAAACACTTCCTCTTGCTGTTGCATGGCTATCTCGACCGTCGCACACCGCCCAGGATCCATGACTACATTTCGTGCCTCAAGAGGCTTACCACCGTCCTCTGGACTACCTCCTCTTCCTTCACCTCTAGACCCCGTCTACGACCAGCCTACCAAATCAAACTCGCTTTTATTTTCGTCCTCACATACATCCAAACCGTCGTTTCCCCGGTCAACACGCTCAGTATACGACAGACGGGAGATTATGACTGCCAAGGCATCGACGACTGAGGGTACCCCCAACGCTCCCGCTACCACTGCTTACGCTCCCGCTACCACTACTTACGCTTCCGCTACCACTCTCACTCCCTCCGCGAACATAATCTCTTCCGACACCTCAGCTCGTACCACTACCACTACCACTCCTACCAGATCGTCGTTCACGCAAATACCAATGCCGCATGAATCCTATTCTGGAAATGCAATGGCATTCACCACCAACTCGCCTACGGAATTCAGTACCGTAACATCAATTGACGGCCCACCACAAATCGCCCAGTTACCAAGAACAAGCGCTCTCCTGAGCCCGTTAAGCTCCTATTTCCCTCTAGAGACAAGCAACACCACCCCTCCAGTTATATCTACAAATATCGTCGTCAACCCATCTGGCGGCGTATCCATCATAAATAACTCGTCATCGTCCAGCTCCACTTCTCGTTCTCTTTCGATATCTTCGCGTCAGAAAAACAAAAAGACTTTGGGCATTATTCCTCCTCCTTCGTCGTTTATCAACCAACGCCGAACGTCCACTTCCAGCACTATTCAAACCCCTCTATCGTCCGTGCCGTCTCTTCCATCTCCAACTAGCACCATCAGCTCATGGAGGCCTCATACACCTCCACCAGTTCCTCCACCACCTTCAACAATGACCGATGTCCGTAGTCCTGCCTCTACCAATAACACTTCCACCCATTTAATGAGTCCCATTCCCAGTCTAGGCACCAGCCCTCCTAATTACGTTCTTACTACTACTTCTACAAGTGCTACCAAATTCTTATCTAGTCTCACTAAATCCCCGTCCTCCAACAAAGTGGCACTCAAATCAGTCGCTATCCACGCGAAATTCTTCCTGGAAAAAGAAGTTCAATATAAACTCAAACTACTAGTATCTTCGACCCATAAATTCGATGAAATCTTAGAATATGGCTTCCCCGTTGAACTCTCGAAACAAGACCTGATACAGATCCGCGACCACGGACTAGACGATGACGGTAACTACGCCTACGATTACGGCTCTCTCCCTGGTGTTCCGCCCAAACGAAACGTTTCTGGCTCGTCTCGATCGTCGTCCGCTTCGTCTCGTAGAAGAGACCTCTCTGGTGCCCCTCCAATGCCTCCTCTTAGTATGGTAGACAATGCCAACCTGAACTCCACCAGCAAACTGTCGTTTGACAATCCCGCGTCAACACCACCAACGAATGCTAATATTGCCAGTTTCCCTCTTTCCCCGTACACGCCATCCGCTCCTCCTCCTCCGGTCCACTCAGATTACTCGGATATCAGGGAAATGACCCTCAAAATCACCCTCACCCCAGCGTCAATGCGAGCCGACGAAGAGACTATTTATGGATGGCAGCGGGATCATATCGACTCTGGAACAATCAAGAGTTTCAAGAGTCTCACTACTGGCGGAGAATCAGACGATATAGAACAGCTTCTCCCGCCTCTGATTCCCGGAACCGTCCCTACCCATCCAGACCCTTCGTTCCCAGACGGCCCTCCTGTTAAACCATACTCGTCTGCCTCATCCACCCTCAATCAGGAATTCTCCTTCATCCCCGCCGGCGGCCTCGGGGCAGACGTGTCTTCCAAGAAGATCGTCCAGCGAGTCTTGGGCAAACTACGCCGCCAGAAAACCACAAACACCGCATTAATTATCACCTCCTCCGACCGACCTTAACGAACTCCATCTTGCTAATTTTAATGCTCTATTTATCTCCTTAATCTGATACTATACTAATTGCACGCTTTTTTCCATCCCACGCTCCTTGCTCTGCCTCCGGCGGCTGGGCTCTGCCCAGACCCGTGGCTCCTCTCGCTTCGCGCGAGTCGTTCGCAGAGCCGTAAAAGACGAAGCGCTTTCAGGGTCCGACATCAAGTCCGAGATCAAGGGTCTGCTAATTTACCGTTTTCGACCCTCGGCGTGCAGGGTTAGGGCGCAAGCTTATCAGCTCGCTGTTGTTTCCCTCTGCTCGTTTCCTGAGACGTCCTTTTTGTCCTGTTTGTAGTTTTCTCGCTTCCTCTGTCATCTACTCCCTCTAAAAGTTCAATCTCCAATTCAAATCGCCCTCCTATTCAATATTCCTTCTTGATTTACAACCCTTGCTAACCACTCCGCATCTTACCGACCGTACCATGTGACTTTTGCAGTTTGGCTGCCTTATCTCATCGCCAGGCTATTGCATTATCATTTTAAAGGGGTGGAGATTGGGACATCGGGCCCAACCCAGCCAGGCCCTTATCTCTCCCATCGTATTCTTAATTCCGCTCTCGCTCTGGATATTTGACTTTTCGTCCCGCAAGTGCCTTTCTCGTAATCGTTATTTCTTGGTATCGTCCAAACTTTAAACTTCCTGCTTCCCGCTTCTCAGTAAACTCGCTGCTAAAAACCTACCAGCCGGCGAAGCTCCACTCCACTCCATCCATTGATTGCTCTACTACTACTATCCAAGATCTTTGCTATATTATTGACTCATTGTCTTGCGACCCTGTACTATTACTATGATGTGCTCGACTCCTCCAAAAAAGTACAAACTGACGTCGGAGGTTCTTGCTCAGAACACGACCGACCGCCATTTCGCGGGCTTCTCGTCGTCCATGCCCGATGAACCGCAATCAAGCTACCTGTTTCCTGGCTCCTCGGGTATGAACGGTCCAGCATCTTCTTCATCGGCATCTCCATCCTCTGCTAATTCACATTCACAGTCTTGGAGACTGCGAAGGTCATCTTTCTTAAGCGAAAAGATGATGCATGAAGATCATAATAGCTACGAAGTAGGTATTGCCGAAGACGGGTCTACAAGGTATAACCTCAGTGTAAAGGAATCACAGGGGTTCCAGTGGAATCCCGACCTGTTCGTTTCAAAGTTCCACCAGCGTGACTACTATCACTATTCATCTCTTAATGGCCACCACCAAAGCAGTAACAGGGACGCCAGCTCAAGCAGTTCAGGAGACCAGTTCAACGATCATTCAAGACCTAATGTACAGGATATAGTCATCAACACCGATGAAGATATCTTTCCTAGTGATTATTAGCCTTTTGTGGGCAATATATTATACTACTATTTATTGTATTTTGTTATTATTATTATTATTATTATTACTCTTAGTCTCTTTCTCTTTCTCTGTTTGTATTGGCATAATAAATCTCTATGACGCTTCTGTTCTTCTTTTCTGCCCCAAACCCGGTGCTCAGCTTCGCGGAGAAGACGACTCGCTGGCCAGAGTAGAACTCTGGTGACAGTTAAGTATCTACTACAATAGAGTAATAATAAATAAATACCTGCACAAGTTAAATATTAGCGTAACTCATCTTTTCGTTGCCTTGGATGGATAACGAGCAGATGGCTTGCTCGACCTTGGACAGACTGCTTTTAAACGTGTGCACCTTCTTGGTCAGCTCTTTCAGCGCTGGCGTAGAATTCTCGGCAACGTAGATATCCATGCCTAAGAGACCTATATCAAAGTTTACTAGAGTGGTGATGATCTCTTTCGTAATGGCCGACGTAATTCGTGTGCGGGGTTGTTGTATGAGTTTGGCTCTTTTTAAAGGTGGAGACGATCTGGACCCGTCCTTCATGGTTGTATATTGATCGTTACCTACAGTGTCTGCCATCTCCACCGTCTCTGCTAAATGCCCAATGGCATACCTCATGAGCTCGCCAGTAAGATCCATCAGACCCAATAAATAATCCTCATCAGTGACCAGCACATACTCCGGCAGCCTATGTCGCACTTCGTCAATAGTAATAATGCCCTTTTTCTCGCCAAGAATGAAATATTGAAACGACATGGCCTCGATACACTCTTGGATACAGCCTGACATGTTCCGCTGGTATCGCCATTGGTTGGCACCAACTAAATCGGCCTCGATATCATTGAAACGTTTATTGATATCGGACCAGTGGCCATCGATGGTTTTCTGAATGGATTGTGGGACTTCTGAAAACGGATCTCGGATCCGTTGGACCGCAAATATACTTTAACATGTTAGAATTGGCTCTATAGGTATACGATACACAAACATACACTTTTTTACTGCTGGCGGTGATATCTCGACTAGCCTTGATGATCCGCTCTCGTGTAGATTGATTATGATCGAGAGCCCGGAGGAATTGATCGAAGAGAGTATCCATTATATGGGTATGAATGGATATGGTTGGAGTATCCAGGGGTAGAGTGAAAAAGGTGTTATCAAAATGTCGCTATTATGCGGGGTAGGAGGATGAACCTCTTTATAGACATAAAAAAAAGTCGCCTAGGGGGGTGTAAAACAGAGTTCTGATTTGAATTTTAAAACTCTGACACCAATTTCCAAACCTTTACACCATCGTTTATTAGCCAATCTGCACTTACAAACATATGTTTACTACCAAACTTGTCCTGAAAACTGCTTCTGAACATCTACGTTCCCCGATACAACAATATATCGTCTTTTGATGCCCCATTCGAAACGGCTTCTTCCAACCCTTGCCTTTAAGAGACCTATGGAAAATTCAAAATCACACAACGCATGTTTATACTTCGCGTGTCTCGCTCGTTATTGATCTGAACCTAGACACTGTCCGATAGATTCCTCCTCGTCCTCCGCCCTCCAAATACAACACACAATGTCTGCTGTTCAATTGGTCAATCCAAAGGCCGAGTCTCTTAGAAGAGCTCAGGCTTTGGCTGTAAATATCTCTGCTGCTCAGGGCCTTCAGAGCGTGCTGGCGTCGAATTTGGGTCCTAAAGGAACCATCAAAATGCTGGTTGATGGCGCTGGCAATATCAAGCTTACTAAGGATGGTAAGGTTTTATTGTCGGAAATGCAAATCCAAAATCCTACTGCTGTTATGATTGCTAGAGCCGCTACTGCTCAGGATGAGATCACGGGCGATGGAACTACTTCTGTCTGTTTATACGTTGGCGCCTTGTTACGCGAAGCTGATAGATTCATTGCCGAGGGAATCCATCCTAGAGTCCTAACTGATGGGTTTGAAATCGCTCGTAAGGCTACTTTGGAGTTCTTGGACCAGTTCAAGACCAACATTGATACAGTTGACCGAGAATTGCTGTTGGCAGTTGCGAGAAGTAGTTTGACTACAAAGGTCAAGCAATCATTGGCGGATGTTCTAACTCCCGTTGTCACGGATGCGGTGTTAACTATCCACGACCCTCAAAATAAACAACAGAAACTAGACCTTCATATGGTTGAGATTGCCAAGATGCAACACCAGAGCGCTACTGAGACCTCGCTCATTAAAGGACTGGTCCTTGATCACGGTCCTAGACATCCAGATATGCCCAAAAGAGTCGAGAATGCGTACGTGCTGACTCTTAACGTTTCTTTAGAGTACGAGAAGAGTGAGGTCAACTCCGGGTTCTTCTATAGTTCAGCCGAACAACGGGATAAGCTCGTTGAAAGTGAACGACGATTCGTCGATGACAAATTGCGCAAGATCGTGGAATTGAAAAAACACGTGTGTGGAGACGACGAGTCCAAGGGCTTTGTCATTGTCAATCAAAAAGGTATCGATCCTATGTCGCTTGACGTTCTCGCTAAACACAACATCTTTGCGCTTCGTAGAGCCAAGAGACGAAACATGGAAAGATTACAACTCATCTGTGGAGGCACAGCCCAGAACTCGGTGGATGACCTTAGCCCGGACGATCTCGGATGGGCTGGCCTCGTATATGAGCATACACTTGGTGAGGAAAAGTATACATTTATTGAAGAAGTCAAGAACCCGAAATCGGTCACTATATTAATCAAGGGACCTAACAGCCATACCATTGCCCAGATCCAAGACGCGGTCCGGGATGGTCTTCGTGCAGTGGCCAATACTTTAACCGACATGTCGGTTGTAGCTGGTGCAGGAGCGTTCCAGATCGCTGCTTCCCAGCACCTGGTGTCGCAACATGTCAAGGGCAAGGCTCGTAGTGGAGTTCAAGCGTTTGCTGAGGCACTCCTTGTTATCCCAAAGACGCTTGCTACAAATGCTGGCTTTGATACCCTTGACACCCTCAGTGCTGTACAAGATGAAGCAGCTGAGGGCCATATAGTCGGAATTGATCTGACCACTGGCGAGCCCATGGACCCTACGATTGAAGGTGTCTACGACTCGTTCCGGGTCCTTCGTAATAGCATTGCATCTGCCACTGGGATTGCATCCAATCTTCTTCTTTGCGATGAATTATTAAAAGCCGGTAGATCTTCTCTAAAACAATAGATTTAATTGATTTAATTGCTTGTTTGTTTTGTGTAAAAAAACAGTTTGGTGTTTTGGCAAGTGACGGCTGGGCTCTGCCCTGACCGTCGTCGGTAGGTGGAGGTCTTTAGTAGCATGGCGGGGGCGGGGGGTCGAGATGAGGAGACCGCAAACCAAAAAAAAAAAAAAAAGAACCCCTGCCAGTTCCAAAAATAGGATCCGTGTACTATTATTGTGGGCCCTTGCTTTTCCCCGCAATTGCCTTTCCGCGCAATACTCCTCTTTGCCGTGCAGTCCACGGTCGCGGGCCACAGGTTCCGAGTCTTTTTTGTGCACGCAGTCGCGGATAGCCCGAATCCCACCAGGTACCAACTTCCACCGTCATTCGTTTCACCGTTTACCATTTGGAATAGCTTATGTTTTTTTCATGTCCGTGAAACTCCTATCAACGTAACCTTATCAATTGTACAACTGGGACTGGTGATAACGCTCTGGTTGGCTATTCGTCTCTTCGCTCACCAACCTGTCATATCTGCAAGTTCTGCCATCGCAAGATAACGGCCGGTAACTCCGGCGGAATCCTAACCCACCAGCCAATTAGTGTGTAACGCCTTATCTAAGATGTGAGCTTTCGAAGTTCAACTCTCAAACCTGAGCCCTTGCTGTTTTCAGGTATTAATAGCTGCATCTCTTTCTATCCTCCTTCATTTCTTCTCCTTCTTCTTCTTCTTCTTCTTCTCCTTCTTCTTCGCCCCTTCTTCTTCCCCTTCCTCTTTCTCTTCCTCTTCCTCCTCCTCCTCCTCCTCTCCTCCTCTTCCTCCTCCTCCTTTCCCTGCAAATATCTTTACCCTCCTTAGACGCTCTCTACCTTGTCTGCTCAAATCCCGTCCTGTTCCCGGCATCGGGATCGACTCCATTGTCAGGTCCCAAGTAGCCTGCCTAATCCGGAATCCACATCCGAAACGTCCCTAATCTAGGCTTGTCGTTCCGACACGCTTGTGGGGGTAGAGTCCCTTTTTTAGGCGTGAAATTTGTTCGGTCCTGATAAGGCAAATAAATACGCACCTTGACTCAGGTCTGTGGATCATCTACTATCAATCAAGCAGAGAACTCACCAATATATGTCTAACTATCCACCGTCGGTTTCAGTTAGAGTTGAGAGGGTTGGTAGATTGATTAATAAGACTGATAGTGCAAGATCGGCATCTTAACTTGTTACTTGCCTGCTTGTTCGTAGTATATTATTCCTCTTCACTGCTCATTCCATAGAGATATTTCTCAACAAAATAAACTACTACATAAAGCGGGGTTGCAAGGAATTTTTTCTTCTTTCTGAATATTAATATTTCTATTTCTCATATCCAATCTTCGTATCTTTTGAAAAAAAAAAAAATCTTGTTTTGCGTTTTGGATTCTTTTGGATATTTTTTTTTTCTTGCTGCCGTTTTCTGCGGGTGGTCATTATTTCATATTGTATAAAAATAGGTGGCCCACAATTCAACATCCAGATCACATCAAAATCTTCTGAAATCTATTTCTCTCCATCATGACAGCTGCCGAGGCCGAGGATTTACTCCAACAGCCGTCCAAACAACGGAGATCAAGAACCGGCTGCTTGACATGTCGTAAAAGAAAGAAGCGGTGCGACGAATCCCGTCCTAAATGCGGTGCTTGTACGAGACTGGGTTTAGGATGTGAATATCCAATCCCCGGATTAGAAAGAAAAAACAAGCCAAGAAAGTCGTCTTCTTCAATTCCATCAATTGCTGAAAGTATGAAAAGAAACAACCATGACGACGATCTCAAAGGCCATGAATCAGATGGCAGCAGCCTAAGTGCCAGTAGTCCAGAATCTGTCACTTCTAATCTCAGAAGAGATAGCAGACAAGCAAAGGATAGTGATAGCAATGTTTACGAAAATGCCAGTGGGAATGTGAATGCAACCACAACCTCGACCGCTCCTGATCCTTACAATAGCAACCTATTCAGCCAGATCCAATCCTTCAGCTTCTCGCCAGATCCAACCATCAAAGAAGCCTCTCCAATCATTTTATCTTCCATGACTGCTTCTTCTTCGTCTCCTATGATGACTCTTTTGGTAGACCCGAAATCGTCAGTCAATCAGGTCCGTAACAGCTCAGTCCGGATCAAAGATATTCACCATTATGTTCAGGACTCGGAAGCTCGTCACTACAACAACCTATTCACCAACGACCTTAACCTGTCTTTAGAAGAACAAGACGAGTTGATCCACGATCATCCAAGCTCTGAAAGTAGCAGCAGCGATAGCATCAGCGGTCGCATGTCTTATAGCGGAGAACAAGAACTGCTAAGAATTCTCGACCAAGAAAAGAATGTCCATGAAGAATCATATACTGCAAAGGCAGTTCCCACCTCTAACACCGCCACCACCACCACCAATAAACCTAATGAAAATAACGAATTTAACGATAATGAACAAAATCAACCCACCAACAGCTTACCTTTAAGCTTCGACATGACGCTCCACGATCAAGACGACAATCCTGCTTCTAACGATCCACCTCTAATAGATTCTGTATCGGATAAAATCGACGACGTGGTATTATCTAGAATAATGACTATGACAACGTCTTCACGGATTCAAGAGATCGATGATTCGGACAAGCAACCAGAAAATGACAATAATATGCTTACTGTGAATTCCCGTACCAGTGACTTCCTAAATCTCGATATCCTTGGTTCCCATCCTGCTACTCCTCCGACCTCGGTGTTATCACCTCTTCCATCTTCTTTTTTATCTCTCCGCTTGGATGAAGATGCACAACAGTTGTTCAACTATTTCTGCACCCGACAAGCCGATTTGATTGCCGTTGTTCCGAACAACTCTTTTTTAGATGAATTTGTTCCCATGGCCATGGAAAATGATGCCGTTCTGTATGGAATTATCGCCTGGGCCGGCTTCCATAGAGACCGTGGGCATAATCAGGACCTGGGATATAGATATCTTAACAAAGCGATGCAATCCGTTGTATCGGATTTCTCAAAGGGGGACGTCACTACTCTAGCTGGCTTATTAGTGATCACTGCTGGGGAAATTTGCAATGGAGATGTTGTTCACTGGAGTAAACATCTTAGCTTAGCTGCGAAGGTCATTAATATGAACGGTGGGTTAAAGAGTTTCCTTTCCAGTAAATCGCTTCAGTGGTTAGCAAAGAATTTCGCATACCACGATATTCTAGCTGCCTCTACTTCAACGCAACGTAATACCCATTTCTCAGCCTCCGACTATAGCGAGTTTCTAGAAAGTACCGGAGGCTTGGATACACTGCTAGGCTGCGCTGCTCCGTTATTCCGTATGTTGGCAGAGATCTCGGACCTGGCAATCGAAACGCATAAGCTGTATAGTCAAGTTTATGATTCAAATATTGGTCTGGACACTCTGGATTATCTGAATAATATCCAGCAAAAGGTCGCTGTTCTTGATAAAAAAATCACTGTTTGCGTACCTAATCGTGTGTCCATGATGTCCTTGACGCCCGAACAAGCTGAATTGCAATTGAAGTTTTTCGAGATCTTTCAACTGACCGCAAAAATGCATCTGAACCAGTCCGTGCTGCGACTTAATACCTCGTCAGTTCAAATGAGATGTCTATCACGACAGCTCTATTCTGCTTTGGACTCTGTACTTGGCTCAACTGTTGAAGGAGGGCTCGTTTTCCCGTTATTTATTGCCGGAGTAGGCGCCTGTACACCTGATGAGCGAGGTGACATGATTGATAGGTTCCATCATTATTACGAGCGAAATCTAGCTCGCAATATTCGTCGGGCTAGACAATTGCTTGAGGCGGTATGGAAGCGAGATTCGGAAGGTTCCCGTCATGTTCACTGGTTTGGCATCATTGAAAGCCGTGGATGGGATTTATGTTTTTCGTAGGAAGCAATCTGTCAATTATTTAAATAAATATATATATATATATATTTAACCGACTTCAGCGGCTATCTCGATGGACGCTTTGGGTTTGCTGCTGTGCCAGGTTGTCGTCGGGCCCTTAGTATAGTCGCTTTAGTCGCTTTATACGCTGTACGCACTCTGTTACACATTGACCGAGCCCCCTGATCGCTTTATCTCGCCATCTGAGTTCTGCTATACCCGCTGCCTTTACTTTTCAATGGCATTGAGACTTCTATGAAATTTCACTGACGTTGACTACCAAGCGAGACCACTCCTCGACACAAAACGCAATAACGGGGTTACATAACCGGACTGTTTTGAAACCGGTGAAGTATGTGTGTTTTGGCGCAGTGGCCATGTTTGACGTGTAGAATTGATTCTAAGAACACGGGGTAATAAAAAAAAAAAAAGTAGTTGCAAATGTCGGTGTTGGGGTATACGCCAGATCAGAGCCTGAGGGACAAACAGGTTGGTAAGTAAGAATGCGAGTATCGCGAGCCAGAAGTTGGAGCTCCGGCTCATTTCACGTACCGAATCTCTCTAACCATGTCAGCTGTGATTGAGCGAATGCTTAATTTAAACCAACCGAAAAGAACCGATATCAATACAATCAATGTCGATAGCAGAACATCGACTCCGGTCAATGGAAACGGTCCAATTCAATCTTCACCGGCGCCCATATGGAAGGTACTGGTGTTTGATTCGGTCGGAAGAGACGTGATCTCAAGCGTATTGAGACTGAATGATTTGTTCAAGAATGGCGTCACGGTTCATATGCTATTGAATACAGACCGGTATCCTATTCCTGATGTGCCAGCGATCTATTTTGTGGCGCCTACTGCTGAAAATATAGCCATTATCAGTAAAGACTTGAATGATGGATTATATGAGTCCAGTCATCTGAACTTCACCAGCCCTATTTCAAGAGATTTGTTGGAAGATTTGGCGTCCCGTACTGTAAGCAGTTCGTATCGAATCGGTCAAGTTTATGACCAGTACTTGAATTTCATCGTCACAGAGCCCAATGTATATAGTTTGGGCATGGAACACGTGTATATGAAGTTGTCGAGCCCCAAGATCAATGAGCAGGAGATCCAGGATCTTGTCAACAAGATCGTCAGTGGATTATTCAGCGTCGTGCTCAGTTCAGGCTCGATTCCTATAATTCGGTGTCCAAGAGGCAATGCCGCGGAGATGGTTGCTCAGAAACTAGACGAAAAGTTGAGAAATCATTATATTAACACTAGAAATCAAGGAGGTGGATTATATGGGACTGGTATAGGCGGAGCAGAAGCAGGAGCAGGAGCAGATCCTAATAGACCGTTATTGGTGATCCTCGATCGTAATGTAGACCTGGTATCCATGTTCTCTCACTCATGGACTTACCAGGCATTAGTACAAGACGTTTGCGATTTAAACAAAAACCGAATTACCGTCGAATCCACCGACGAGAACAGCCTTGTATCACGTAAAGCGTACGATTTAGAACCCAGTGATTTTTTCTGGGCCAGAAACTCCGGCTTGCCATTTCCCGAAGTAGCTGATAACCTCGACGCTGCTTTAAACAAATACAAGGTAGAAGCCAAGGAATTGACGGGCCAGACTGGAGTCACGGATTTGCATGATATTAATCCTCTCAACGCCGGCGCCCATCTCCGCGCCGCTATAACTGCATTACCCGAATTAACTGCTAGAAAACAAACCATTGATATGCATATGAATATTGCTACCACCCTTTTAAAGGCCATTGGAGAGCGAGGTCTTGCCCAGCTATTTGAAGCGGAAGAAAATGCTGGGAAACAGACAAAAGCAGACATTCTTAGCCACATTAACGACGAATCGTTTAAAAACGCCGATGATAAACTACGAATGTACCTTGTTTACTTTATTCTCACTCCTAATATTTCCGCCGCCGACCAAGCAGAATATGAGACCGCTTTAACTAGTCAAGGATGTGACCTTTCGGCTCTTAATTATATCAAGCGAGTCAAGGAAATCACGAAAATGAGTAGCGCCATGACCGCCGCGTATAATACCACCAATCAACCATCTCAGCCGTCATCCACTCGATCGGATCTTTTTAAAGGATTCGCGGGCATCACAAATAAACTCACTGATAGGCTTAAAGATGGCAAGCTATCAGAAGGGTTTGGAAATCTGATTTCGGGAGTCAAAAACCTCCTGCCAGCAAGTAAAGATATGGCCATTACTAAAATAGTCAGTTCCTTATTAGACCCGTCTCCTTCAGCCGGCACGTCGTCTGCCAGTGAAGATTATCTGTGTTTTGACCCTCAGGTTACCAGAGGGTCTTTAACACGGCCCCCGACCCGAAATAGCTATGAAGAAGCCATTGTGTTCACGATTGGCGGTGGAACCTATTTTGAGTACAATAATATCCAAGATTGGGTGGCCCGTATAGGAGGAACCAAAAAGATATCTTATGGTAGTACAGACATTTGTTCTCCTAAGAAGTTCTTAGATGAGTGTAGTGAGTTAGGGAGATTTTAGGCTATAATTTAATATATGTTCTACATTTGAGTAATAAGAGTAATAATAATAGCAACCGTAGTAGCAATTGAACCAGAAGCTCGGTATCCCCTAGTAAGTGAATGAGATTGTGTTTTGTGATTATAGCTACTCAGCTTACGGTGAAGAATATCTGATCTACTCAGACGAATATTGTGTTTAATTCAACTGGTGATATAAAACGGATCAACTGAAAGTATAGATAGATCATATATATAGATCGGGGCATTGACCTATTTTACTCATACGTCACATTGGTGATCGTACAATACATATCCACAAACCCCATCAAGAGTGTACCACCGTAACAGCTACCGAAAAACAACTACTCGTCAACTGCTGGTCAGTTCAACCGAGATAGCTCAACGACAGCTCGACACAACTGTTGGAATAGAGGCGATCCCGAGCGAGAGACCAGTATCGGAATCCGGCCATTTGTCAGATAAGGAGCTCCATAATATCTTACGATGCTGGATCCATGCTGAGGGAACCGCGCTCCGTCCTGGCAGAGCCCATCTGTGTCTATCTTTATTACACACGACTCCGCTACTTAATAATCTGTCCCTTAAACAAATCCCTTAAACAAATCCCCGTCTACAATCTGTATATAATATCATTTATATTGTTTCTCTACACTCATTATTTTATATATCTCTCTATTCTCGACCGGTAGTCCTAATTCATTTTCCATTATCTGGCTTCTGACCTGCCAAGACAATGTTTCTAGTCATCCATATTGGGGGTCTTGCATTATCACTATCCATACCCCCATTCCGATAACGATAAGAACGAGGACCCTGTAAAAAGACACAGTCAAAACCCTCCAACTCCAGGATCGACACCCAGACACGGTTCCGTCGGATCCCGAAACGGCTATCGTATAATAAATGCGACGGAAATATCACTACCACCTACCGGAACAGCAGCGCCGTCTAACCTGAACATCAATCTACAGATATTCCTCGGAACATAGAGTCCTGGACATGGGATTGGCAGTTTGAAGACAAGTTTTAAACAGTTATGCCTTGTAGGTTATACAATTGTACCTTTTTTTTGTGCTCCCCAAATTGCCTGCTGATCAACACTGCACCACGCTTCATATAATAACCGCTCGCTCACGGAAACCGTATATATGAACTTTCTAATCGTCAGTATATAAGCATTGGTTATTATCTTTACCATATTAAAGTTATTCTTGTCTCTTATCATTCTACTCACTTCTATCACTAAAATAACCACCGCTAAATAAATATGTTCTCTACTGAATACCCATCACGAAGATCAGTAGTCCATTCTGTTCGAGGCATGACCTCGTCCAGTCAACCTCTTGCTAGTGCTGCTGGTTTGAAGATTCTTGATAAAGGCGGTAATGCTCCAATGGCCGCTGTGGCTATGGCAGCCGCTATTGGCGTTTTGGAACCTCAAATGACTGGTCTTGGCGGCGATGTGTTCAGTTTGTACTACGAAGCAAAGACAAAAAAAGTCCATGGCATCAACGGATCGGGTCGTTCTCCATTGGCCTCGTCTATTGAATTGCTTAGAAAAGATGGCGTCACGGGCCCTCGTATTCCAACCTCGAGTGTTCATTCAGTAACCGTTCCTGGAGCAGTGGCTGGATGGGTCGATGTTGTGGAGAAATGGGGTAATGGCAAGCTCACTTTAGCAGAGATTCTCGAACCAGCTATCTCTTTGGCCGAGAATGGCGCTCCTATTTCTCGTATCAGTGCCGACGGTTGGGCCAGCGGTACTGAAAGACTCTTAGAAAGATCTCCCAACGGAGGTGAACTTCTTATTGACGGTACCCGTGCTCCTAAAGAATCTGAAGTATTTGTTAATAAAGGTATGGCTGAGGTTCTTAAGAGAATCGCCAAGCATGGCAGAGATGGTTACTATAAAGGAGACACCGCCGATGCCATTGTTAAAGTACTTAAAGACAAGGGAGGTGTTCTCACTAATGAAGATTTGGAATCTCACAAGTCAAAGATCGTTGAACCTATTAGCGTCGACGTTGATGCGGATATCAAATTATATGAGCTACCTCCTAATGGCCAAGGTGTTGTTGCTCTGATGGCGCTAGGCATTATCAAACAATTAGAAAAGAAAGGAACTGTAAACACAAAGACCCTGAAGCATAACTCGGTTGAATACCTTCATCTTATTATTGAAACGCTTAAATATGCGTTTAAAGATGCTGAAGAGTTTGTGACCGATATCGACAAGCTCGACTATGAACCTAATGATTTACTTTCTGAAGAGTTTCTGGCTGAGCGCGCCAAGCTGTTTGATCCCTCAAAGGTAAACAACAAATATGATCACGGGGTTCTGAATCCTGCCCGAAAGTCAGATACTTCATACTTTACTGCCACTGATGAAGAAGGCAATGCTTGTTCTTTCATTGCCTCTCTTTATATGGGCTTTGGAAGTGCTATTGTTCCAAAAGGATGTGGATTCGCCCTTCAAAACAGAGGATGTAATTTCAACCTGACTCCCGGCACTCGTAACGTGTTTGGTCCTTACAAGAGACCATATCATACTATCATTCCTGCTATGATCACCAATGTTAAAGATGACAGTCTGTATGCTACTTATGGAGTCATGGGTGGATTCAATCAGCCACAGGGGCATTTGCAAGTAGCCTATAACCTGCAACTTTTCGGAATGAATCCTCAAGAAGCTCTCGATGCCCCACGCATGTGTATGTATCCTGATACTACTGCCCCTGATAGTGGTCTTGGTAGTGACAGTCCTGTATCTACAGGGGAGACCATTATAGGACTTGAAGAGGGAATCTCTCCTGAAGTAGTCGCGGGACTTGAAAAGCTTGGTCATAAAGTAAAAGTTGTCACTGGCCCAGCCCGTAGTCTGTTTGGTCGAGGCCAAGTCATTAAGTCTAATTTGGCCCAGAATGGTAGAGTTTCGTATAGTGCAGGTTCTGATTTACGTGGTGATGGTTCTGCTATTCCTCAATTGTAGGTTATATTCGCATCTGTATATATGTAAGAAAAGATCAAGAATTTAGTCGTCTCGTGCCTAAAGAGTACGTTATTAGTATTTGTGATTCCACTTTATAGAGAAGCTATCCTATAGGTCTACAAAGAAATGTCTGGACACTTTACTTTTCACTTTGTGTAAAAACATCAACACCCTAACTATACGTCTAGGCCGAGCCAGACACAATAGCCACCACTGAAATACAAAATATACAGAGTTCATTAAATTTAAGCTAAAAATTTTTGATTCTCTTGAAGAATCGTCGTACTACGCTTGGCATCAAGGAAAAGATCTTCGACTTCGGAAATGTCGGAAACATCGATCTCAGTGCGTCCGTTAGACTTTGCAATTATAAACGCAGGCGCAAGCAGTTGGAGAGCATATCTGAGAGATGTGTTGACCCCATGAGTAGCAAGCTTGTCCAAGGCAGCGCTGGAAGTAGACGATATCTCGATAACAGACCGCTTCTCAATAATGGTTCGAATCTCTTCAAAGCTATATGGTAAGGTCCGCACAATAAGAAGTCTATCGACAAGATCAGGTGGAATACCGTGAGGGGCTTGGATATCTTCAGTACCCCTGACGGTGGTCATTCCTCTGTTCGAGGCCAAGACGACAATGGGAGAGATAGTCGACTCGAGGGCTCTGTTGAGATACGTGAAACATTCGATATCGAGCATATGAACCTCATCAATAAACAACACTCCTGGAATCAACTCGGCGATTCCTTGGTCGATATACTTTTGTACGACTTTATTGATTTCCAGTCTCAGTTTTTCAGTGATTTCGGTCTTCTTGGGCTTCATGAGTTGGCCCATCATAGACATGATATCTTGACCACCTTGTGGCCGTGCGTTGGCGATATCTAAATCGTGTAAAGTGACGTCTTGAACAATCTCCTTCTTTTTATGAACATCACCTTTGGGCAATGGAACATATTCTTCTGCTTCAAGGTCAAACTCAGTAGCATAAGCGTCTGATCGGCCGACTCTCTTGACTGCGCCAGTATTGGCCTCGATATAAATAACATCCCCAACAGCAACTTTTTCCTTTTGAATACTTTCATAAATACTGGGGTCCAATCTTAATTGTTTGGTTCCCTTGTAACTTTTCAATCCGACTACGACATGGCTGATGGTCTTGCCGTATCCACCTAAAGGATTCTGTGCTTCTTCGGGGGTCAATTCCGTCACTTCTCCTTCATAGACCTCTTTTGTTTCCTTGATTCTTAGGCCGATCGCGCGACGGAAGTTCTCCATTAACGCTTCAGTCTTTTTCACCTCTGCTGAGAAGATCTCACTACCTACAATGGGACAAAATGGGACCTTAGGACCCAATTCTTGAGATATGGCTAGTGCCAGCGCAGTTTTACCGGTACCAGGCGCACCTGCTAGTAATATGGCTTTTCCAGACAGTTTCTTGGCCCTGATGAGGTCGACAACGACACCACAAGCTTCTCTTGCTTGCTCTTGACCTACGAACCCACCTTCGACCCGTCGCGCGTAGCCCTGTTCGTCGAGACCAAGACCCTTGATATGGGTATGGGCGGCGGTTCTATTTTCTCTTGTAACGCCTTTAATTTCGTTGATTTGAACCATGTTTGGTATTGCGGTTTGTGGTTGCGATCGTGGTGGCTATCTCTATCGAGGGTTGAGATTGACGATGAACTTTTATGTTTTTCGAACTAGAGGTTGAAATATTTCGACGAGGTGCGGCTTACGAGGCTAACAAATTAGGTTTTTGTTTCGTTTTCGTTGTATCTCTTTCTCACAGTGTGATCAGTGGGTAAGACTCGCAACTCACCATTGTTTCTCTGGCTGATAGTAACATTCCTTCAATGAGGGTCAATTTCAATTCCAGACAAACCTTTTCATCCGTTATCGCTCTGTTGAACAAGCTACTCATCTCTTCTTCTCTCTCTCATTTTACTCCCAGCCGTGCGGCGTGCTCCGGAATATGTTTGTTTTGATATGCACAAACGTTTGTTGATGAACTTCAAAGCATGAATAAGTGTATAATTTCTCACCATTATAAAGTTTGAGGTCTTATGATAAATTGATTACTTTACCAGACAATAGGATTTTTTTTTTTTAGTTGGATGTCAAAAGCTGCAGTGAAAAGTGCTTGGTGTAATAGGCTTGGAAGTTGAAACTTATTGAACAGACTGTCGGTATCGGTATTGGTCCGGTGATACGAAAATGACCAGCTCCTTGGGTTGTCTCGAGCAGCGGTATCTGAAGAGGGAAGGGCAGCCTATAGTTGAGATAGAAGAAACCAGTGGGACTGGAGTCGACGCTCAGTTTGCATTTGTCGGTCAGATAAGCACTTTAACAAGTGGACAACCGTGGAGAGAAGAATATGAAAGCGGGTTTGACACTGAAAATGGGTTAAGGAATGGCAGCAGTAGCAGTAGTGGCAGTATAGCCAGTCAAAGAAGAAGCGAAGAAGAGGAAGACCAAGACGAAGGCGTAGACGATGATGTGAATGAGAGTGAAAATAAAGACATACATACAACAGGAAAAGAAGGAGCTAAAGAAAATATATACGGAACAAGCAGAGACGAAAGCGTCGCTGCGAATGTACAGCACAAAGCTGCCATTCCAGGCTCCTCTCTTCCGGAGATCATAAAACCTCCTCAACATCCACCAATAAAGAAAGAGCGGTCTACAACCTCTCCAAACCCCAAACGAAAGCATAAACCAAGAGTCCCAAAAAGACTACGAGACCAAGAAGAACTTCTCGACATTAGCGCCTTTATGTCTCCAAACTATGATCCCCACGTATATAAATCTTGGATCCATAAAGACGTTCGCCAAGATCTGGCTATACTTCACCATGTCTTCCAAGAATCGAGACGTTTGGTCGTTGTAACTGGAGCAGGAATCTCAGTAGCAGCTGGAATACCCGACTTCCGCTCACAACAAGGACTTTTTGCGTCGTTAAAACAAGATCTGAATTTAAAAAGTAGCGGAAAAGCCATGTTCGATGCGTCGGTTTATCAAGACAGCACCTCGCTGGCCAACTTCCACACTACGGTTCGGGACTTACACAAGCTTTGCACTTCGTGTATACCGACGCCGTTCCATCAGTATTTGAATGAGATCGCTTGCCAAAGCAGGCTCAGTAGACTCTACACTCAAAATATCGACTGTTTAGACGCTTCGCTGACCCATCTGGCGTCCCAAGTGCCTCTGAAACATCCATGGCCAAAGACTATTCAACTCCATGGTACTATAGGCTCAATGGTGTGTGCCCGTTGTAACTGGATGGGGCCCTTGAACCCAGATATTTTCACCGACGACGGCGCTCCCGAATGCCCTGAATGTATAGAATTAGACGAAATCAGGGCCATAGCCGGGAAAAGGTCTCAAGGAATTGGCAAATTAAGGCCCCGGATAGTGCTTTATAACGAGGCCAATCCCGATGCCGAGGCGATCGGGGCCGTTACAGAAGAAGATCTTAGTTGTAAACCAGACGGATTAGTAGTTGTAGGAACGTCATTGAAGATTCCTGGAGTACGAAGGATCGTCAAGGAAATGGCCCAGGCGGTTCATCATGCCAAGGGTGCGGTTGTTTGGTTAAACGTCGACGAGCATCCACAGCTGAATAACCAATTCGAAGGATGTTTTGATTTGTTTGTGAAAGGCGATTGTCAGGTAATCCCTCAGTTGCTCAAAGATTATGAAAAGGAGAAACTAGAAATCGAACAGCAGAAAGAATCTGAAAAGCTCGAGCGGAAAGTGAAAAGCGAACAGAGAGCCATTGAACGAGAGCAAAAAACAAAAGCAAAACTGCACAAACAATCGACGTTGAATTTCAAGTCTGTGAAGCGGGCTTCTAACAAGGGCCAGAGTGGCGCGAAGAAGCACAAGGCGGATTCCGAGAGTACCAACGCTACCTCCAGTTCTTCCGCTACTCCGACCACATCATCGTCTGTGTCTGTTCCTTCTCCGGTCGTGTAACGTATATCGAACGAGCACTCGAGTATACAGAAATGTACCAGACTATTTATTACCAACATTATAAACTCAACAAACACACATTAATAATATTAATAATAATAATTATGCTACATAAATAAATTACATTGTGTCACTGTACACTACTATTCCTCTTCGGCCACTTCAAACTCATCATGAGGCTCCTTTGGCTCTTGCGCTTCAGCCCATTGAGTGACATCATCAATATAACTTAGAATGGTAGCCACGCTATCTGGATTCTTGGCTTCCAAAGGGAGGAACTGCACCATTCCAAAGTCATCAGTCAACATAGCTATGCTTTTGTTAAGTTCGTGGAACTTCGGGTTCGTCTTTTCGTTGGCTTCATGGGCCATTAGTAGTGGGTCTGGGTTGAGGTACCGCTTGAGGTCCCGTTTGGGCACCTCATCGGTAATGGTATCCATTTTACTCAGAATATTAATATGAGGGGTTTCTAATAGAATCATGGCTGACATAGCAGATAACACTCCAGAGAAGAACTTGGGCCGGTCGATGACAAATGGAGCCTCTAACAGGTATGTAGCACATAACGAGAAATTGAGACTGTTTCTCAAATGCTTGACTAGTGCTGGTAGCACGGGGATATGACTGTACAGTTCGATCTGGCCCGGGCAGTCAAAGATGAGATATTCTTCCTCGTAATCCCCAATCTCTTCATCCAGCCAGTCCAGGTTATTCAATAAGAATTCAAAGCAGTATATAAGTCCACCGTTAGGACCATATTCCATTTCTTCCATAACATCTTTTAAAGAAATCAGGTCTCGGATATCGACTGAGAACTCATATTCAGACGGTTCAGCAGCCGGATCGAGGTTAACGATATGAGCCCGACGGCCAATGGATTGCATGTATGAGATCAGCGACGAGCAAAAGGTGGATTTCCCGACCCCTGCCGGTCCCAGAACTAGAACTCCGACTCTAGACATTATACGAACGATTACAGAGCTTGAACGTGGAGTGCTGATGGAATCAACATTATAAATATATTTTGGGCTGATTATGCAGGCCCTAGAAAATATTTTGAGCCGCCCGAGGCGGAGTGTAGCTGGTACCCTGGAAGTTGTATTTTTTACTGAGATGAGATAAAGTAGATAAATGTAGATATATATGGGAGAATTGTTGGGATGCTCCTAATCAGGGTAGTGTATCTTGTACAGCAGTGTTTGCTTGTTTTGTGTATTTGTAGACATCAACTCTAGCATGACCAGAAGCTGATCTGGTACTCAAACCGACCGGGACGCAAGAGAGATCGCTAACAAACAGAACCATACCACCCAATTCCCTTCTCTATTGAATATGCTAAACCTCATGAGACGCAATCACATTGTCAAATACCTCAGCCGACTCGCTCTGCGAGTCACCCAGGGTCTGGCAGAACCAAGCTGCCGGAGGTAGAATGATCGGTCATACCAGTTTCCTATTGTGGTTCCTTCCCTGCATATGCTGATAAGACCCTGGATGACGATTGGGTTGTCTTATCTATTTGAATCTTTTCATAGACCGGTCTGCAAAGCCGGTCAGTCATCTACGGGAGAATCTCTCATCTGCATACTCGATAACTGATAGATACTACTTATATGATATTTAAATTACATACAAGTATCTCTTCTATAGCTTAGTAAAGTTGTCTCCTCCAGTCGGCGGCACCTGGAGCCAGTTAAGACGGTCATATTCGCAAGTACCGTCAATGACGTGAAACGTATATGCGTAGCGGGATTTAGATGATGTGTTTTTGTTAGACCGATGTAGAACAGAGTTGTGGATAAGCACAATGCTCCCTGCCGGACACGGCAGCTGAACAAACTTGTCCTTGGAAGGCTCGGTATATTCGGGGACGTGTTCCAGTCGAATGAATTCAGTACCCGGCTCGCCGTTACTCTTGCGAACAAACCGCTTATAAACTGGCGAAGTCTTGTGCGATCCTGGAACATACTCCAACGCACCGTTTTCTAGCGTACAATCTTCCAAGGCGTACCAGAAACCTACGGCACTTAAAGGCTCTGTATAAAGAAATGTCCCATCCTGATGAGTAGGGACCTCTCCACCGATGCCGGGTTGTTTGCAAATGAGCATACTTTGAAGGATCTTTGGCTCTTGAAACCCCAATGACTCAGCAATGGCTTTATTACGTTCAGAAGTGGATATACTGGCGAATACAGGGTCCAATTCATGTAGAGCATGCCCGACTTTGTTAACTGCCGAAGCCT
The DNA here is from genome assembly GCA_030579895.1 of Sugiyamaella grinbergsii. Taxonomy (NCBI): domain Eukaryota; kingdom Fungi; phylum Ascomycota; class Dipodascomycetes; order Dipodascales; family Trichomonascaceae; genus Sugiyamaella; species Sugiyamaella grinbergsii. The sequence goes on from JAKTRT010000037.1 coordinate 68,840, forward strand.
TGCTTCTTGTCAAGTTCCCATCCGCATCGAAGGCAGCTTCTTCAAAGAAAAACCTGATTTTATCCGACGATCCAAGGAAGTAGTCATCTCCGACATGTTCAGCCGAAGCATCGCCGACATTCTCACCAGTGCTAAACTTAGTCATCGGGTGGTCTTCAATACAAAATCCTCCGAGTAATTGGTGGCTTCGATCCATCAGGTCGGTTATTTGTTGTGGAGTTAGTTCATTAGGGATGACCAAGCAGCCATTTTCTCTGAACGACGCAATCTGGTCGGTGGTCAGTCCGCCGATTGCTGGTGAAGCAGTTGAAGTTGGCATTCTAGATGATGGAGAGAAGCTGAATTGTAGATGAGCCGAGATGAAAAGATAAGAAGAGTACAAGTGCTATCCTGCGATAAGAAACGATGCCCAAACCCTAACACAAATCGACCCTTGACCTTATCTAGGGTCCATTTGTCGGGGGAGAGAGTCAGACCAAGAAGAAGACCATGTGAACAGACAAAGTAATAATTTCACACAATATAAATGTATATATACATATATACTTATCTAATTCAAGCCCTGTAATAATAGCGAAGATAGAAATAAAAACGTAAACATAAAAGGAAACACCACAAATCCTGTTATAAAAGCATAACGATAATAATAATAATCACAATAAAAGGTGTGATATTTTGTCACTCAACCACTTACCATTTAAAGTCCAGTGGGCTTGGAAAGACGGGTCTCGCGCCCGGTTCCTCGTAAGCCACTGTTACCCATTGATGACGAGGCGCTTCGGTTTTTATCAATCAACCAAGCACATTTGCTTCCCCATTTCGAACCTCGTAATGAAACCATATGTTTTTTCAGATGGACAGATACAGTCTCCTTTTGTTCTGGACTGCCAGAGTTGAGGATATACTGAATGAGATAATTCCCATGAGCGTCAGAAGCAACTAAATAGAGTTAGTAAAGAGGTAAGCGAGGGTTCTCAGTGACCGAAAGAGACATCAAGACATGAACAATGGGCAGATCATCATACTATCAATCAATGGAATTCTTGGTCGGTCAGGACGCTTTTCAATGGATTTGTTAAGAAACGCTTGAATGATGTCTTTGTGGCCCATCTTCAGCATTTTCTCAACCGTTTTGGACGCAAACTGGTCAACGCTATAAACAGCGACCGACTCAATAATCATACTGATAACCGTTTTCCGATACGGTTCAGAAGCATGTTCAACCATATGCTGAATGACCCAGTTGCCCCATTGACCTCGGATAACGGTGTCGAGATTGGCGACGATTTCATCAACACAGGGCCGTTTATCCTCTTCAGTGCAGTTTTCAAAGATATTTTGAACGACCAACGATCCAGTTTCACCCTGAGCTACTTCGACCCAGGATCCACTGAGCTCTTGATTGACTTTAGGCATAAACCGAGGAGGTACCGATCCATTCCAGCGAAGTTCAAAGAGTTTCTGCCAAACATGGCAAGAGTAGTGATGGACCATTGTCTCTTTAACGTTACACAACATCTCCTCAACGATTTGAAGCTTTGAAGCAGTATCAACACAATCGAGGGTCTTCTGAATTACATGGCACCCAAACGGATCCATGGCAAGCTTAACAACGTGGCCCATCATGCCCTGAGTGATAGAAGCGATTTCTTGAGGAGTCCCATACTCAAAGCATCTTTGAACGAGAAAGTTGCCGAATCGATTTATCATTAGCAGAAACGATTGGTCAACGATGGCGGAAATAATCGCCGATTTCTGACTTTTGATGGCCGATTTGAGCTTCTGCTGGAGAAAAATCGACGCCTGCTGGTCATTATCCTGCACAATCCGGTCAATGATAAGTTTCCAGTTACAGCCGACGTTGCGTTCGAGGAGTTTGCGGTAGTTGAGCGGTTCATTGTAGTTTTTGATCGGATAGTAAACATCCGTCGGATCAATCAAACCAGCAGCAATAGCAGCAGACTCGTCGTCGGCATCAACAGAAGCCAACATGGGAGTATATTGATCATGAGCATAGCTGGTACTATCATACGGATTTACTGTGGACGATGAAGTTGTAGAGGAAGAAGCGGTAGCATAACTAGAGGGACGGGAAAGAGAGGTATCTTTTAATGTTGGCGAAGACGGCATGCCATAGGCATTCGCATGTCCAGTGGCACTTGAAACAGAGTCAGTAGCACTACCGCTCCCGGTTTCTATGACTCCGCGATCTTCATGGCCTGTTGTGTACCATTTGTTACCAGATGTGCTTGTGCTTTTGTCAATAACCATATAGTCTACACTGTTAATGAAAGAGCTGCCGGATAGGTATGAAAACTTTTGCGGCTGCTGCTTAGGCTCTGGCTGTTGTTCTTCGTCTGGGTATGACTGTTTGCTGATGCGAATGCTATCGAGCTGCTTATATAGACGTCTAATTTCTAGTTTAGCTTCAGACAATTCAGACTGAACACGTTGGATTTCCTCATCGCTCTCACCACCACGAGGAGGAGTCTGTTCAACCGAAGAGCGACTAATGTTACTACTGAGTAAAGATTTAGGCATGGGTGGTGAAGCAGACGATCTATCCTGGAAAGTAGCAACTTGACTAGAACGAAGATCAGATAGAGGTGGTGGTATTTTATGATGGTTATACCACGTCTGAGATGAAGAAGTCGAAGCGGCAGCGGTGGGCTTTGATTGGTTTAGAGTGTAATTAGAAGCAGCCCCGGCAAACTGGGAGGTGTTAGATGTGGTATACGAGTCAATATTTTTAGACCTAGGAAAGAATGAAGTCGTGATAGTTGAATCAGTGGGTCTACTGAACGAAACACTAGTAGCATGAGGTGTTTCTTGAGGCTGGATGCTGACAGAACGATGTGCAATCCGTTTATTGGATGCTGCAGTTAAAAACGAGATCTGATTGGACATCGATCCCGACATGGTGGATACGATCCCACCCGATGATGACTCAGTTGTGGCGGTTGGTGGAGACCCAATTGAGAGAGTGGTGATGCTACTGTTTTCGCCGGTGAATCCCATCGACGAAGGGAACGGAGACAGTTTGACGTCGTGCGTTCTGTCATTGAGAGAAGATGCTGAAGAACATGACGACGAAGGAGAGCACGTACTGCCGCCGGTGGCACGTGCGGTGGTGCGTAGACCCACATTATTAACAATAGTCGAGTCGTTGTCATGATGCCGATAATCAGCCCAGCATGAATTGAGTTGAGATCTGGTTATTGGAGGAGGATTCGCGTGGTGAGACGATGACGATGAAATTGAAGGTTTATTGGCGAGACCACCGATGTTTCTCTGAGGGTAGTTACTACCAAGGGTGTTCCAGAAGGGAGTGGAAGAGTTGATAGCAGCGGTATTTCCAGAGCCATTATTTAACCCATTGCCAGCCACCCCCGTGTCAGACATATCTTGAACGCCCATGGCCATTCCAGATCCAATGGACGAAGCCGTTGAAGGACGACTAGGCATATTAGCAGAAGGCAGAGCAGGAACAATTTCAGACACAGAAGCCGAAGTAGCAGGCGGCGATTCCAGGTTCGCTTGAGGAGGTGCACCAGATACAGCAGTGCTATCTAGTTTACTATACAGGCTGTTGACAATGCTTTCTGCGAAATGAGTTGAAAGAAAGACGTCCGGAGCTGGCGATGATCCACGAGACTTTGTACGCTGATTCGAGTCCATTACAGACAAGTCATGAGTTAATCTATGACACTGGCAATCAGAAAGGAGTGCCGACGACAGGTTTGTTTACTTTTAACCGAGAATGTGGGGATGGCCAGTATTTATACGTTTTGCTCATCGGCGGGCTGCGTGTTAGGGTTCAGGGTCTTCGGCGACGGGAGCCTCCGGCGGCTGGGCGCTGCCCAGACCCGTAGCTCCGCTTCGCGGAGGAGTCTGGGGGTCGTCACGTCTCCGCGAAGCGGAGCCACGGGTCTGGGCAGCGCCCAGCCGCCGGAGGCACGCACCAACCGACACAGACTCAAAGTGGAGAAATGATACATTATCTATAATTAGTTTTTGGGGGGAGACAGCATCTTGTCAAAGGCCGGGATCAGGGTCTGGGCCAGAGCGAAGGAGAAAACGAGCTTGGGACCGGTGGTGAGCAGTTTGGGGACCAGGCCCTTGAAAAAGGAAGAGAAGCCTTCGTTTTTAGCCATGTTTTTGAGGATCTTGAACCCGGACTCGGGGTTGTCGAAGTTTCTGTTCTGAATACGGGTCTTGATGACGTCCAAGGGTGCGGAAACCACTAAACTGGCCGAGGCTCCGAAGATGGACGACACAAAGTTCTGGGTCCAGGTGGCACTGGAGTAGTCTTGAAGCTTGAAAATGAACTCCTTGGCGAACGCCGAGCCTCCAAATAATGCAAAGGATCCTGGTGCGTTACGAGCGGCCGTCCAGCCCCAGCCTCGGTACAGACCGAATCCTTCGTCAGCAATGACCTTGAGGAAACCTCTACCGCGGAAAGATTCTGGGTTGGTCTGACGCTTGATCTTTAAAACATCTAATGGCAATAGAACGATCTCTCCAATCCCAATTAAACTACCGGCGGTGGCAGACATGATGGCCTTACCGGTCTTGGGGCCGAAACAGGCATCGAATTGCTCTTTATAATTAGCTCCAAGGAACTCGTTGGCAACTGGCTGTCCTCCATATTTGTAGACTCTTTGAAGGATCTTATAACAGGCAGCATATCCTAGGCCTGGGAAGAGCGACATGGCTCTGCGACCAATAGACGCATCGGCCTTATCTTTGAAAATAACGCTATTCAATTGACTAGCCGACGACACTTTTCCGTGATTGCTCATAAGACGTTTGGCGATTGTATCGACGGGGTGGAAGACCGCCAATTCACAAATCCCTGCAGTAGCTAGAGAGGGAGGGAGTTAGTACGGTATCGACAGAATCGTTCCTGATATATGAGGTTAATACTTACCAGAACCTAACACTCGGGCTGATCCCGATTGTTTCTTGTCGGCGGTTGCAGTTGGAGACATTGTTTGCTAATAATCTATGTATGAGAGTCTATTTCGGGAATCTATTTCTATCTTGATGGATATCGTATGGGAGAAAGTATTTGTATGACCGAGTTCAATCAAAGTTTCTGGATTTCAAATGAGAATGAACTAACTGCACGTCTGTATATTGAAGGACTGATGGACCAGTTTGTCGGATGGAAAATAAAAAATAAAAATAAAAAAATACAAAAAAAAAAAATTCCTACTACCAATTGATAACACACCGAGAATCCTACCGCCTATCGCCTGTATAGTTTAAATATGCCGATTTTTCAGATTGACTCAGACTACCACGGCTGAATTTTTTTTTTTTCCCCTGCTTAATTAGATTATTATCTGTCCGTCCGGGTTAAATGTGAGTTCGAGATTAACTCCCAACTGCGTCTTATCTTTTGAGTGCGTGCTTTGGCTTTAAATAGAAATATCCCAACAGAAGCAGTCGATAGAGGGGAAAATAGACGAGCAGCGGACAAACTTCGGGGCCCGGGGGAGAATCGGGTGTTGTTGGTTGTGATAGTATTTCAAGGCGGAATAGCCGGCGGGATAAAGGGTTCTGGTGTAGGGCAAGTCGATTGACGGGCGCAGGTTTAAAGCCATCGTTACGGGTGCCGCCGGAACAGGCTCTGGTGGAACATAACGGAGGGCGTGCAGTTCTAAATGTCAATGAATTGACAATCGGCTTAAAAATGTATGCTTTTTATTGGACATCTGCTTCACAAGCATACACAGCTTACAATTCCAAGTGGAACGCTCTTTTATATCTCCCTAAACACCTTTCATATATGCCTCTTAAGCATGTCCCATTATGGATCGAGCAATTACCTCTGATTACTTTACCAGCCACAAACTCAACAGCATAACCCTCACAACAACTAGCCCTACATGCAACCCGTGTGGCGCATTAACTCATTAAACAGAGTTTATTATATAAACCCAATTGAAGAAGAAAGCCTTGCTTGTTCTCTTGCTCTTTCTTAACATTTACCAACCGCTCAGTTGTAGTATAGCACATAATCAAAAACACCCAACCTTACTCGTGAACGAGATATTTTGAGGTATCTTTTTATTTTTATTTATTGTAGAAGGAGACTGCCTGATTTTCTCTTCTTCTTTTTTTCCTTTAGCTACAGTACAGTATTTGACTCATAAGCTGATAAAGCAATAAAATACATACTATATATATAGAAATAGATTGTAAAGAAACCAGTTTCGTAGATTTGTTTCTGGTATGACGGGGTAGTAAAAAACAAAAAAAAACTGTGTGTAAAAGCGAAACCGTAGCTAACGTATAATCTATAATACGAACAAATCCGCGACGATTATAATCTGCCCTACTTCGTAGGATTCCTTGGTTCATATTAATAATGGCTGAACAAACTGATGAACAAATCCGCCATGACTATTTGGAATCTCTTCAGGAACTGACGTTCAACTCTCGTCCGGTTATTACAAACTTGACAGTAATCGCTCAGGAAAATATCCATAGTGCCCAGATCATATCCAAAGCTATCGAGGATCATATTCAAAAGGTAAGTGATTTGAAATATACGAGTGCCCAGTCGGCAGGCATGGCCGATTCATAGTATCTCGTCTCGGGTGTCTGTCTTCTATATACACCATGTCAGAATATACACTAACTATTTAACTTCAGTGCCCACCCGGCTACAAACTGCCAGCATTATACCTGTTAGACTCTATTTGTAAAAATGTAGGTCCTCCTTTTAACACCTACTTTGGAACAAATCTATTCAAGACCTTCACTGAAGCATTCACTTCTGTTCAAGAAAGCATTAGACTGAAATTGGGCCAGCTGTTTGACACTTGGAAAGAGGTTTCTCCAATTACAGGCACCACTCTGTTCCCATCGAGTCAAATGAACAAGATTGAAAAGTTCCTTGCTCGAGCAAAGGCCAGTGCCGAAGAGCAGCAGCGTCGCAAATATCAGCAACAACAGCAACAGTTGCAAATCGAGCAAATGCATCAGATGCAACACCAGCAACAACAGTATCAGAATCTCCAGGCGTTGAATGAGAATAGCAATCCTTTGGGCCAGCCGGCTTTGCTTGTAGAAATCGAACGATTGATTGATCTCACGAGCCAAAGAAGGGCCAATAATCCATCCGACGTTGATGCCGAAAAGCAGCTGTCTATTTTATTTCAGTTAAAGAAAGTTATTTCTACGCAGAAATTACCTACTACGATGTTGCCATCCATCCAGAGGCAACTGGTGATATTCTCTCAAAAGGAAACTGAAAGAATGGCCAGTATGGGCCTATCTATGGGCCCAGGGCCCAGCGCCAGTCCAATGGGCTACCCACAATACCCATCGTCTCAATATGGAAATGGCTATGATAATTACGACTATAGAGGCCCTGGCCCAGCACCAACTGGACCACGACGAGACAGTCCTTTTCCTCCTCGAGGACCCAGTCAAAACTACTCGTCTGGACCGCCTTTTGCTACCGGGTCTAATGCTGGTCCAGTTTCCAATTCTACTGGAAGACCTTTAGCACTCCCCACTGGACCGCGGTCTCAAACAATGCCCCAACAACAATATCCACCGACCGCTCAAGGTTCAATGCCTCCACAGGCCCCGTCGACCCTACCAGCTTCATTAATCAACTCCCTTACATCAGCTGGGCTATTAAACATCAATCCGTCAAGTAGACCCTCCTCCACTGAGCCCGAGGGCGCTAAACCAAGAACACCTCTCGCGGACGTGGTGGATCTTAATAGCATATCTCTTCAAAAAGCACGACCTCATTTAATTGATAAATTATATAATGCTATCCCCAATCAGTGTAGTAACTGTGGTAAACGGTTCCGTAATGACCAGCAGCACCTAAAGTCGGTCCATCTCGATTGGCACTTCCGAGTCAATAAGCGGTTGTTGGAAGAAAACCGATCTCAGAGTCGATGTTGGTATTTGACTGCTGAGCAGTGGATCGAGTATAAAGACGAGGAGGAGATTCTAGGTATCTCCCACGAGGGAGAGGCCGGTGACAAGAATGGAAATCCCGGCAGTTCCAAGTCGGAAAAGAAAGAACTCAACCTGGAAGAGCTTCGGAATCGTAAAGTGGTTGCTCCTTCAGACAAGAAGCTCGCAGCATTGCCGTGTCCCATCTGTCAGGAGAAGTTCTCGTCAGTATGGGACGATGATGTAGAAGAATGGGTTTGGAAGAATGCAATCAAAGTACAGAACCGGGTATTCCACGCTACCTGCTACGCAGAAAGCGAAGGATCTGGAGGAGACCTGATCCAGCGGATCCTAGGTGGAACCCCTGGGTCCAGAAGGCCCACACCGCCGCCTGGCGGCGCCCCGACGCCCATCGATCTCGCCAGCATCATTGCCAGTGTTAAGCGCAAGGCAGAAGAAAGCGACACCGATTCCGACATCAAAACCGACAAACCTCGCACAAAGCGCGAGAAAGTCTAGCTACATTCTACATAAGTACTACTAATAATATTCACGTTTGCATTTCTGTTGTGTTTTTGAGTGTTGCCTCCGGCGGCACGTACGGGGGAAGAGTATGGGATAAAAGTTATATATTACAGGATATTTTTAGGGGATGGACTATTTTTCACCGAAACATTTAAGAATGGACTTCCAGACTTGTTGAGGAGGCTCGGAAGCATCAATGCCTTGCCAGATACCGGTCTTCTTGTAGTAGTCGACAACCGGGGCAGTCTGGGAATGGTAGGTCACCAAACGCTTTTTGAGAGCTCCTTCGTTGTCGTCGGATCGCTGAATCAAGGCCTCGCCGGTGATGTCGTCGGTCATGGCAGCCTTGGGAGGGTTGAAAACCTTGTGGTAAGAACGGCCACTGGCAGGGTGGACCAAACGACCGGTGATACGGCTAATGAGCAGACTATCGTCAATCTTGAGCTCAATGGCATTCTTGAGGGGAGTGTTGCGCTCAGCAAGCATCTCGTCCAGCTTCTCTGCTTGGGGAATGGTACGAGGGAACCCATCGAGAATGAAGCCAGACTTGCACTCGCTGTTGTTTTCGAGCTCACTGCGGATCATGCCAATCATGATTTCGTCAGAAACCAATCCACCCTGATCCATGATCTTCTTGGCAGCAACGCCGAGGTCGGTCTTTTGCGACACTTGGGCTCTCAACATATCTCCAGTAGCAAGGTGACAGGCACAGTACTTTTCCTTAAGATTAGGGGCTTGGGTGCCTTTGCCAGCACCAGGAGGGCCAATAAGAACCATTCTCAGCGCATTGGGGATTGGTGCGCTGGTGGGTTTATCTTGAAAGAACTTCTTTTCAAGAGCCTCGATTCTCTCGTGAAGCTGAGAAGCCAATTGTTTAATATCATCAAATTCTTTAGACATTTTCAGGTGTTGGATTGAAAGCAAGAGAACGTCAAAGCAGAACAAAAAAGTACTAGAAGAAAGAAAAAAACTTTAAAATGTTCTAAGTACTCTCTTTTCTTGTCTTCACCGCTCGAAAGGAAGTAAGCTGTGGTCTTCAGTCGGATGTTCTGTCAACATTCTAAATGCATTATCACTATATCCAGTTATATCGACCCTTTCTCGTATTCAATTGGTGGAGACCGCCTGGCAGGAATATTCTGAATATATTTCTATACAGAGAGCGCAACACGTGATCCGCGATATGGCTCGATCTCTCGTCCCAACCGAATTAGGCAGTTTTGTCAGCCGATCTAAAAATATTTATTTTTCACATTATCAATAGGTTCGAGATGGGCGCTAATATTTCTTACTCAGTCATCATATTCCGTTCGTATGTATATGTACATTTGTGTAGATATTCATACCGGTATTTGCTTTGATAGATACAAATAGTAGCATTCGCTTTTACTCACTAATATTTCCATTATGTCTGGTCAAGCCACATCGACCAAGCCGACCCTTGCTGCTGATGCAGTTCTCAAACAATCGGTTGACATGCCCTCAGACTCGGTCAAAGTGTCTGGAGTTGAATTCGACAATGCTGAGAATGTCAATATCCGGGCTAAAGATCTTATTGATGGTATGAGAAACATGGGATTCCAAGCTAGTTCGCTTGGCAAAGCGTGTGATATTATCAATGAAATGCGCGCTTGGAGAGGCACAGATGAAGAGACTGGAGAAGAACAAAAATGCACAATTTTTCTCGGGTTCACTTCCAATATGATCTCATCAGGCATGCGAAGTACTCTTAAATATCTGGTTAAGAATAAGCTTGTTTCCGCGGTTGTTACTACTGCTGGTGGTATTGAAGAGGATCTCATTAAATGTTTGGCTGATACCTATCTTGGTGAATTCAGTCTTGAAGGATCCCGTCTCCGTGAACAAGGTCTTAACCGAATTGGAAACTTGTTAGTTCCTAACGACAACTATTGTCGTTTCGAGGAGTGGGTTGTTCCTGTTCTTGACAAAATGCTTGAAGAGCAAGAAGAGAATTTCAAACAGTTCAATGCTAAAGTTTCCGATGCTGGCGAGGTTCCTTGGTGGACTCCATCCAAGGTGATTGATCGTCTTGGAAAGGAGATTAACAACGAGGAGTCAGTTCTTTACTGGTGTCATAAAAACCAGATCCCTGTATTCTGCCCAGCTCTTACGGACGGATCACTCGGAGATATGCTTTTCTTCCATACTTTCAAAGCGTCGCCTAATCAACTGAGAATCGATTTGGTGTCTGATATTCGTCGTATCAATTCTCTGGCGATGGCCGCTCCTCAAGCCGGTATGATTATTCTTGGAGGAGGAGTAATCAAGCATCACATCGCCAATGCCTGTCTAATGAGAAACGGAGCAGACTATGCCGTCTATATCAATACTGGACAAGAGTTCGATGGCAGTGATGCAGGTGCACGACCTGACGAGGCCATTTCATGGGGTAAAATCAAGCCCGATGCGAAGCATGTCAAGGTGTATGCCGATGCTACACTTGTTTTCCCGCTTGTTGTTGGAGCGACATTTGCTAGCGGTGACAAATTGTAAGAGTATATAGTCTATGTCAGTCTGTTCTGCCAGCGGCCAGATCAGATACCCATACGTTAGATATGAAGAATGCAATAAAAATATATATTTAAATGTTTAAGCTCTAGTTGCTACTTTGGGCTCCCACGTACTAATCTTTGGCCTGACAGTGCTGTATGGAGTATAAGCACCACGGGTGCCAGTGAAGTTCTGGTAGTTCTTGGTAGGGGCAGGATACGCTCTGGTTGTGAGATACTTTTCAGCGGTTTGGTTGGGTGGAGTATCGACACCATATCCGAGCCAGAAATGCCAGGCAGGTTCTACTTGTGACATGTCGCCATAGTAGTCTTTGTATTGGACCCAGCGGGTTCTCATGTGGATTTCATCTTCTTCAGTGTTTTCGAAGAATTTATTACCGTACGAATCGACACCAACAAGCGTACCGGCCTTGAGATCGCCAATGCTATTCATTTGGCGGAAATAGTCCCGAGGCCCAACTCGAAGTAAGTTTCGGAGGACTCTAATTATTGACGAAGACATTTCGGATTGTGTGGTTCAGTCTGGATACTAGTATCAAGAGTCGCGAATTGCTGCAAAATGTTACTGACTTGTGAAGTAACTGATTGGGTGAAGAGCGAGTGTGGTTTAGGAGATGTTATGCTTGTATAGGTGGGAGATGGGTTGTGAGAGATGAGATGTGAAGAGGTGGGGTGGGGTGGGGGGTTTCCATCGCGGTGGATATGAAGAAGAAGATCGAACGATTGTAAAGATGGAGATGACGAAATCATGGATGAATATGGATACGAACTAGCCAAGGTTCATGTGGAAGTATATTTGGATGTAGATAGATTATAGATATACGTTTTGTGAATATCATTAGAGAATAGAGGATATTGCATAGGGCGGAAGCAATTTAGATTTATAAGTACGAAGTTGGGGGTTTGAAATGTCTTGAGTCGAGTGTTTCAAGTGTTCCAAAAATGTGAATCCCGTATTGGTGGTGAGTTGCTACTCCGTATCACACTAGCTGCTAGTCACTGCGGCCCACGCTTTTTCTCGCTGTCACCCGTTCTTGCCCACCTATTCGGTTAAACTTCAGACCGAAATTAAAGTTTACATTCATTCAGTTACCGCTTCTCGTCGTCGCTTCAAAACGAAAACTTAAATTAAGATTTCTATCAAGAGAAATGGGCACTTATGTATAGCTCTAGCGCGGTTTGGCCACAGTCGGGAGAAACTTACGAGCGGAATTAGGAGCCCATTCTAAAGCCCGCCTCGCATTCGAGCTGTCCTTGCGTTGCTTTTTGCGTTCCGTTTGCCGGCCTCCATCTCCATTGGCGTTGATGTTGAAGGTATCTGCGGACATTTATTAAACCTAAGATCAAAAAAAAAACAATCCTAAAATGAAATTTAATATTAAAATATTATTTTACTCCACGGTTTGCAAGTCTTGTTTAGGAAAACCACATACTTTAATATAACATATAATTAAAAAAATATTGTCTTCACTGTCTAAGGTCGATGCATTTGAAAAGCCAAAGAATATAGGAGGTATGAACCGGGAGTCGGGCGAGTGGTCGGTGATGAAGGCAGTAGGAGCCAATTATGACAAATGAAAGTCCTCGCCAATAGCCACAAGGAGAAGATGCTATGAGTCGAAGCAAGTATAGCTGTCGCATATTGATGAATCCTATTCCAACTGCCATATGTGTGGAGAGTCTATCACGCCTTTCAGAGCTTATCGTGACTGCCAGTCAGTACACTAATGACCTGGACTGATCAGCCACATTCAACAACGACGGCCTATTGGCGGGCTCATATGAGCTCCAGAACCCTGACGGCACACCGGTCTGGAACCAGGTAGTTTACGGTTCGTAAAGCGTGAATAGTGGTTGACATGACTAGGGCCTCACCTGCCAATCCATTGCAAGTGTTGTTGACCAGCTTTAAACAGCTAGGCAGCGTGCCAATCAACCCGTGAATCTGAGATCCCCGCAGATGCTGCCTAGATATAACGACTTTGGAAAAGCCACTAGGACAACATAGGATGGCTAAAAGGGTTCTACTATCTATTGAACATTGACTAATAGGAAGTGAACAAAGTATTAGAGGGACAAACGGTGGAGGAGCTATCTGCCTTCCGAGGCGGTTAAGTGCCAGCGGTCAACCAACCGCGGATTATATGGGCGGGTCGGGCGTACAAAAGGGAGTTTCCTTTTTTTTTTCTATCTGCATAGCCACAACTGTAAACAGCAAAGCGGAATGATTAAACTTCAGGACAGAGTTTGAATTGTGGGTGATACGAAACAAATGCGATTTAATTGCCTACGCCCTGTAGGCAGCCCAGTCGGAAGGTGTGCGTGGAAAAATAAATAATCAAAAAAAAAATGGCTTTTCCTCGTTCAATTCGGCAGCACTTTAACAAGATAAGCTTGCATAGAAGAAGAAGAAGGATGTTCGATGCATTGGGAATAGATCATATATCGAATTGGGCAACGAGCGACGGGGTTATTTTCTTTTGTTTGCGGCTAATCTTCAGATCAGATCCGCAATGCAGTTGGAAATGTTTGAATTGTCGACGAAGTTAGGCAAAGAAAATAAGTTATTGGCCACTAACGAGATTGGATATTAATCAAATGGTGTCCGTTAGGTTATGTAAGTTTAAGCGTAAGTCGCAATCCGACCACCAGCAGGATAGGATGTGTGACACGGGACGATAGGATAAGAGAATGTGAGCTATCGGTTCGCAACTTCTCACGCTCAAAACGTTCACAATCGGTCGCCAATTGGATAATGTGACTATTATTCTTGCTGGCGGAATTACCTCTGTCCTAAAGAAGAAAAAGGTATTTCTCTTTATTGAATGCTAAACGTTTAAACAGCTCTACACAGCTAGACCAAAGATTGACTCTCACGTTGACATTAGCTAGATATTGCCATGGTGCTATATATAGAGCCCGGTCAGATATACCCTGGTAGAGATGTGATTCGAACTCGTAAACGTCTATTAGGCAAACTACCAATCTAAACAGCTATTCGGTGAATTGTCCTTTAGAATCATCAATTGCTAATCTCGTTTGCAGGGCACCCCCGGTCGAGGAGAGTCCGGGAACGTTTTGCCGGGACTGACATAAGACATACCAATGAGTAAGTCGTGCAGAACGTGGTAGTTGCCAAAGTGACAATTTAGTGCCTATTTGGACCCGGGACGCTAACGTATAAGCGAGACAGTTTGTTTTTGTGGCGGAGTGTAATGGGATGTCGAGGTTGAAAAGTCGCCTGGTTTAGACCTTTTTTTTTTTTTTTTTGTTTTCGGTTCTGGTCGACGCGGTCGATTAGGTTTATTGTTCGATGACATAATCGCCGATTAATGTTGCAGATATGTGAGTTAATAGTAGTAATCTCTCGACCAAATCAACATCGCCCTGAGGTACAGATGTGAATAGAAAAGAGAGGTAAACAATTTGTTGCAAGAGGGAGATGTAGATAGAAAGGTCGCAAGTACATGATGACAAGCAGGCATGTCTAAATGTTAGAAGGAGGGAGACGGTGGGAGTAGATGGTGGGGGTAGAAGGTGGGAGTAGAAGGTGGGAGTAGACGGTGGGAGTAGACGGTGGGAGTAGACGGCGGGAGTAGACGGTGGGAGTAGACGGTGGGAGTAGACGGTGGGAGTAGACGGTGGGAGTAGACGGTGGGAGTAGACGGTGGGGGTAGAAGATAGTAGACGGTGGGAGTAGACGGAAGGAGAGGGAAGCATAGCGGAGGAAGAGGGAATAACAGCCAAGCATAGCAAGCGAATCGACTCGTAGTGATAGATGCTCCGCACCAACCACACTAATAGACTTCACTGCACTCAACTGCCAAGCGGCTCCAAAACCTTATTCACTAACCCGCCTGTTCAGCCTCTCGACAACCCCCAAACTACCATCTCTCATCACTCACTATCCCACGACACTCCGAGTAGCGCGAATGGAGCTAGTTATTTATCACCAGGAAATTTTAGTGATCCTTCAACCCCAATTGCATCTTAGTCTTAGTTAATCCGATAACAGGGTCCTTGAGTACGGTTACTCCCACTTGTCGTCTATCTAGCTCTAATTGGAGGTCCACTATTGATTACATCATCCCTGAACGCCATTATCGTTAGTATTCTTGGCTTACCCAAACTTATCAAGTTAGAGACAGTAGAGATGAAGTCGAGTGGTCTGGGTTGAGCGGATGCTTGTGACAGACGGCTGCTTGTACTGACGACATACTACGAACTGGCGGACGCAAATGCAGCTGTAAACGTATTCATAAATGCACCGAATATGCCAACCGTACGGCCGTCCAGGCGCCGTCGGACAAATCAACTCCTACTCGGATAGTAAGATAATTGACATACGAGTCGAATCCAAACAGTTGGCTATTGCGTGGATTACTCCGGGCGACAATCGGTTGTACGGCCAAAATCTGCGGCCTCTGCATTTGTATCTAGCCGACCGCCTTGAGTTTATTTGATAAACTGGGCAGATGGACATTTGTTATTGGGCTAGTAACGGTGGTAAGATACATCTAATATTACTGTTAGTTTGGTGTAGTGATAGTATTCGGATATCGGTTTGTTACCAATTCCGGCCCGCAACGGTGAAGTTGGTAGGAGTCGTTTTTGTTGTTGGAGTCGGGACTGCTTCTTCTGTTCGTTTCTCCGTTCACTCGCGCTACCTCTCCCTCTCTCTCTCTCCCTCTCCTCCTCTCCCTCTCCTCCTCCTACCCTCTCCCTCTCCTCCTCCTACCCTCTCCCACTCCTCCTCCTACCCTCATTATTCCCTCCCCCCTCATCTCCTCCCTCTATTCTCAATTCTCAATTCTCAATTCTCAATTCTCATTCAACCCTCATTATTCCCTCCTCATTATTCCCTCCCTCCTCATCTCCTCCCTCAATTCTCATTCAACCCTCGCTCTCCCATTCCTCCCTCGAAAAAGAAAGCCCTACTTAATCTGTGTGGTCTTGCAGATGGTTGCTTTTTCCATTCTTCTCCTGCAAATGTCTTATGCACGCGTAAACGAGTTGACATTACCAAAAGCAATGTTTGCCTGTGTCGCTAACCGAAGCATTTTCAAAATGAGAGAAAGCTAATTGAAATCCCCATAACAAAGTTCAAGTGGTTAGTTCCCTTGGAGGGTCGACAAACACCAGGGATATATAATCAGGCGCCGGGGCCCTTGATAGGTATTGGTTGAATGCGCAAAGTGAAAAAAAAGCCAATTTATTTTTTTTTTCATTCTATTATTTAATTTTAGACTGTTAGTGTATTTTAGTAGACTATTCTAATAACTACTTTGGTATACGGTTTATTAAACAGTAGTAATAAGTCGCGGTTAATAATTGGACGTCTTTTATACTGTGTCCTGGTTCTTTATTATTCTTGTTTATTACCTGTCATATTTGCTGTTCTATTGTGCAGTTTGTTGTTTCTCGATATTCTACTCTACACACGTCTTTACTCTATTCTTCTTTGCTCAATACCTACCTACTCTAGTCACTGATAATATCCCTGCTAATTCTCAGGTATAAAATAACTCCCTCACTATATACCCACGATTCAAAGCGGTTCATCTATCTTTTTTTAAAAAAAACATTTTGATTGTTTTTTTCTATTTTTTTTTTTTTTACTCCTTGTTTCAAAAAATATGACCGAACGTATTATGCCTTCTCATGTTCGTCAGGGACATTATTTTGGAAAACCCCTCATGCTCAATGACTACTTTACCTTTCCTGTAAATACTCATTATAATCACCGCCATTCTCTTCCTGCTGCTCACTCTGGTGCTGCCAATACTGCTACCTCTCCTGCTACTTCTACTTCTACTTTTAACACTAAATCATATCCTCTTGGTTCTGCCATATTCGCTTCGGCTGAAGCCGCCGACAGAGTAAGAGTATATCGTCTCTGGCCCGATCCTCCTGATCTTACCGGATATTCGTCTCCATCTTCTGCTGAATATTCCTTGGCCACTAATACTACTACCACTCCTACCACACCTACCACTCCTACTACCTACACCACCCACTCTAGTCGCGTCTCCCCTATTTCGTCATCCTCAATAACCTCCTCCCATCCATCTCCAGTACCCGGTTATGACTTTATTAATCCCTTCCTACAACCCATTCTTTACTACACTCCTTCTCCTTCCATTCACGGCATTGGTGAGTCCACTCTGAATTTTAATCCTCTAATTAATGACAACGAGTCTATGTTAGTATCTGACGGGTTGATTTCTCCATCTGAACAACATCTTCTTCTACCATCTGTTACCAATGACATGTCTTCTGTTGATGTTTCCAATATTACCCTTAACAACCCTACCTCGGACCCAAGACTGGCTATTCCCTTGACTCCTTTTTACAGGCCCGACCAACAATACTCTCCTCTATCTTCTCTCCCATTACGAAAACCTTCTTTGTTTTCTCCTTCTACTGAACAAAATGTCGATGATTATGTTGAGAATAAGGAATATCAGGAAATCTCCATCCAACAACCTGTACCTACACGATATACAAACTTACCTTCTTCTCCGGTCCCTCGGTTAGTCTATCAACCACCGGAACATTATATTTCATCTACTTTCAATACTTCCACTGATGATATTCCTGTTTCTCGCACAAGTATACCTGTTATTAGAAACGCTCATCCTTTATCCCCTCCTAATACGTCTCTGTCTCCTGCAAAAGACCAACGAGAAGTTACTCCTTCAGACTCTGCCAAACTTAAAAAACGTCCTGGAAGACCTAGGGGCCCCGGATCCGTTGCTAGTTCCTCGTCCTTGTCTTCCGACAAGTCCACCAAAACTAGACGTACTATCAAACCAATCTCTCCTCCTAAGCTTGCAGCACCAACAATCGTACAATCAAAATCGGCTCCTTCCTCAAAAAAGTCTCGAAACTCTCTACCTGGACCTATTCCCGCTACTGTTCCAACATTTATTAAAAAAGACAAAAATGGTGCTGATTGGATTTCTTTTCAATATTCTCGCAAGCGAATCAGATACACTTATTCTATTCGCTGTGATGTTGAATCGGTTGAAATCTCTCAACTAAACCAACAATTTAAAGTGGACAATTGTATCTATCCACGAGCTGCCGTTCCTCCTGAAAAATATAAGGGAAATCGTCAAAAGTACGAATCGGAATGTAATTGTATTGGTTGGTGTTTGGCATATCTGAATCCTGAATTATCCAATCGTCGGGGTCTAATCCAAAGAGCGGTTGACTCCTGGAGAAACACGAATTCAGATCCTACCTTAAGGTCTCGTAGAGTTCGTAAGATGTCAAAGGATGACCTTCTCATTAAACCTGCATTATCTGAATAAAGCTTCTGCTACTATCTGTCAGCCATGGAGCTACCTGTACTTTTTTTCGGTCGACTTTGTTATTTATTTCTATACTGGTTCTGTTTTTTATTTTTTTTTTGTTTTTTTTTTAAATTGTTTTTATTACTTTTGCCTTTTGATTTTTGGTACTTTATTTTAAAAAACAGTTACTGTGTACTACACCTTGTGCGGAGAGGAATCTCACCAGTTCCAGCTACAAAAAAAAAAGATATTTATTATCAAGTTAATGAAATAAATTTCTACCTGAAGTTATCCATAGAAATAGCAAAACGGTGACAAGGCACCGGTTCCGATCTGTCGGCATGGTCAGTCTATTTGCTCTGTAGACTCATACGCATGCTATAGAAAAGTTGCTATGCGAGGAGTATTTCATTTGTTTAATACAAACAAAATGTTGATAAAGATTACTACGCTGATAAAATCAATGACTTATAGAAGTTTTTTAGTTTTTTTTTCAATTTGATAGGAAAGAAAGATCAATCAGTTTGACCTGTAGCCTCATAGGCATGCTATTTAAAAAAGAACTGTGTGAACGCTTTCATCCGTTCCAGCTACAAAAACATGGTATAGAAGAAACTACTTATTGAAGTTTTCTATTAGTAGTGAAGGACGATCGGGCCTCCGGTTTGGTCGTTATTATTTCCAGCATTGTAAGGAAAGCGTTACAAGCCGATGTGCTTTAGATGCGGTTCGTTGTTCTTGTGTTCTTGAAGCCGGCAGCCTGCCTACTCGCCTACTTGGCCGCCAGTTGTTCTGCTTGCAACCACCAAGCACCGATGGCTGGGTACTGTTGACCCGCCTATTGCAAGCAAGGTGTGATTTATTTTCTTTAGAGTATGTATATAATTCCGGTGTAGAGAAAGAGTAAGGAGGCATTAGATAAGCCATACCACAATATGAATTTAAAATGTAGACTATTTGAGTAAAGCGGATAGATATCATTCTGAGGTTCAGTAGGGAGCTATTAGCTGAGTAAGGTTATTAGGTGAATTTATGTGAGTAGAGGTGATATATATACTACGAGTAGGGGGGCCATTGAATGAGCCGGCTCGCCAGATGTTTTTATGCTCGTAAAGCTGATATTTATTCCTACGTCTAGTAGAGGAATATATAATGTGAGTTTTAGAATATGTGAGAAGAGGTGATAAATTCCGACGTATAGTGCCACGGTATTAAAAACATTCAACGACTATGAACGGCTATAGAACCAGTCGGTTGGTGATGTTACGTAAATTACATAGTCGAAAAAGACGCTTCGGATGAGCAAAGCCCATAGGTGGATTTAAATATGTCAGTATACTTGATATAAATCCTTACGTCGAAAAAGAGTAGGAGCTGATAGCAATAACAGCAACCTAATCTGCTCCTATGTAATCCTCATTTATAATTCTCATTTTTTTCTTTATTTGGTAACTCCTCTGTCTAACCATTTTGTATTTTCTTTCTTTTTGTCCTCTTTATATTCCCATTGCTGTTTGTCCTCGCGTTAATCACATTCACCTTCGTCCTAGGCGTAAATCTCTATTGATTGCCAATGACCTACTTAGTCCCATATATCGTATCTAATCTGTCACCCATGGATCGACAATCTATCACGTATGTATCACCAATCTATCACGTATGTATCGCCAATCTATCCTCCCATTTAATCGCCCATCTAATAGCCATGTAATCACCCATCTAATCTTCAAAGTGACATCTGTACGTCACCTAGTCCTTAGTCCTCGCTTTATCGCCTCTAAATCCTCGTCCTCATTTAATTATCCATTTTATCGCCAGTTCAATTTTATATTTTCGTCGACGCACTTTCTTTGACGTTTGCATGTTATGCGAGATAAGGGCACATTGACGCTAGACATGTCGGAAAACGGACTGGTGGTAACTGGATATCTATCTTTTCATCAAACATCTAGATCCACCCACATTCAGGTAGAACAGGCCTGCGTCTGCAACGAATAAAGACAAGACCAAAAAAATATGAGACATTGAAAGGTACAGCAAAGAATTAATTATTTATTATTATGTAAATAGAACAGAGTCGTGGTTTAATATATACAGTGTATCCAGTGTTTGGCAATGTGGGTTGACTACTGCGGCTCTGACGAATATAAATATCGGAAGAATAAGTATAATGCAATCAGGGCTATTTATCCGGGATGGTATACCAGGCAAGGATTTGGAATAATGTATCAAACCACTGGAGATGATACTGACATATCTTGAACGTCTTCTACATTTACATTCTAATAAATAGTATACTGATACTCCAGAAGTACAATGAATAACATTTCCAATTTCCAATCACCCTTTAATTTTCTGTTGAATCTACTACACTCTACATAATCGATTTGTTCATGTTGTCGTGCAATCACGGTGCTTGGGGTACTTAGCTAACGATACGTACGTATCTCATAGTAGACCTGGCTTGCGATGATCGAACGATATTCTCTCGCTCGGCTTGATGGCATAGTCTTGTCTGCTGTTAAGCCTTGTCTGCTGTTAAGCCTAAGTGCGCCAAACTCACCTCTAGGCTCAGTCTGTCTCTCGCTCGCTCACCAGCAGTCGCCAGCCGATGGCCCTCCCGACCCTTGCCCCCAGCCAGTCCAAATTATAGGCGGACTGTGCTGGGAGTTCAGATCCAAAGGGCGTGTCGCTGATATGCACCCAAGTCGCACGACCAGAGCTTGGGACGCCCTCCGACGTCCCTTCCTATGGATCAATCTGCCCAGCTCGTTAAGCAAGGCTCAGCTCTCCTGATGAGGAGCAGAGCATTACGCGTGCTGCGGACCAGAACAATAGAAGCCCTTGATCGAGATGTAGAGATAGAAACATTGGATTGACCGGGCGTCTTGACTGTTGCTGCCGCCCGATACAAGCCGCGACCCACCACCTCATTTCATCTTACTCCCACTTTCGCGCCCGACCTACATACCAGCCGATGAATTATCTCACATATCACAGGCACCATCGAAAGCACGATCAAAGTGCAGCACAACCGTGAATAGTGTGTTAAATCTAACTTTCACCATCGTCGTCATTGTCGTCATCGTCTCCTTCAACATCACTACTATAACCACCCACAACCATCGCCACAACCAATTTCTTTGTTAGTTCTTCACTACAAATTTGTTTGTTATTACCTCTTCCCTTCTCCGTCAACCTTCTCCTTATCGTTGTCAATTTCAGATATATTAACCAACCAAGAGTTCAGCGACCTTACCTTGTCAAGAACAATTGCCGGTCCCGCTTCACTTGAAAAAAAATTTAGAAGTCCTATTTCAACCTCTTTTTTGACTTGCCAGACTGCTTATAACATTCTCGTCCTCTCCCGACGGGTACCTCCCTTAATTTATTGGTTTTTTTTTGGTTTTTAATTTTTTTTTTTTTTTTTTTGAGTTAAAGTTTAATTCACGTGTAAAAACACTTAGTGGTGAAGCAAACAAGTACGTGGAAAAACAATCGTCTTTATCCTTTGGTTACCATTGCTCTTCATCATCACTATACCCTTGTTTCTTCGTGTGATTCCGCCGTATCCAAGATGCATCTTTTCTCCAGAAGAAAGTCTGATAGAACCTACTCGCTAACGTCCTATACAGGAGTTGGTGATTTACCTCCAAATAGGCATTTACCAAGTCCTGCTGCTCTGGCAGCCGCTTCGAATGTCGGTAATCTCACACAAACAAACGGTTCAAGCGCCAAGTTATCGTCTGCTGCCGCGGCCACCGCTTTACGGAGACACTCATTGACAAACGATAGTCTTCAAGCTGCTAATGCCTTCTCAAGATCCAATTCCTTAACTGGTAGCATCTCTGGTGTACCAGGCGGTTCCAGGCGGTCTCCTTCCGTGACGAGCGGTTCCATGGCCAATATTGGCCCTACAAACCACACCGGTATCCCTGCTTCCTCGTCAGTCAGAAATATCCCTAGAACAAGAACTACAACTACAACCACTACAACTACTACCACATCTGGTCCTAACCACGGTAGAACAATGTCACTAACAACCACCACCGTTCGTAACCTTGGATCGTTCCAATTGATTAGTACCAAAACTGTACCATTGCATACTACTCCTGTCAGGCGCTCTGCGAGTACTTCTGGTTCACGATCCGCAGGAAGCCATTCTCACGCTTTGTCCTTTGAGAGTGAGCTGAACCCGGTTTCCGAAGAAGAAGCTGAACACTTGGTTCATACAACGGACTTTTTCTCGTCTCCGGCAAGTGCCAATGCCAAATTAAGTACTCCTCCGCCTATTTCGGTAGTAGCCAATTCCAGTGGTAATAGCCCCCGACACACTTCTACTCCCAAGATCGCTTTCTCTCCATTAAAAGAGGTTAATGAAGGTGACGCTATAAACACGAGAAGAAGATCCACGCCGTTTAAGCATGATCCACCGCCGCGAGCGACATCTCCAATGAAGCCTGCCTTGAAAGATACCTCGTCTCTGAATTCGTCATCTGACGGTGGTAGCGCGGGAACAGGAGTTGACAATAATAATACTCTCAAACGCAAAAACACTAGAGTCTCTTTCAGTGGAGAATCGGATATAGAGTACATTCCATCCACTAGTACTGGACATCGAGAGTTTTTACAGCCCTTACAGCCAGCCCATGCAGTGGCTGCTTCGTTGGCCGCGAGAACCCACCCTGTGACTGCTTCAACTCCAGTTGGCAAGCATGTCAATAATCGTAGATTCTCGAGTCCTGTGGCTACTGCTGCTGCAGCTATGTCCACAAAGAGCGCCTCATCCAGTGCAATTGGAATGGCTCTTAATAATAATCGTCACGAAGATTCAGATAGCGGGAACTCTGTATATTCCGACGCTTTTGAAGATCCAA
Organism: Sugiyamaella grinbergsii; assembly: GCA_030579895.1. Lineage (NCBI taxonomy): Eukaryota > Fungi > Ascomycota > Dipodascomycetes > Dipodascales > Trichomonascaceae > Sugiyamaella > Sugiyamaella grinbergsii. Next base: position 92,000 of record JAKTRT010000037.1, read on the forward strand.
TTGAGACTGAAATGAGAAACGCCGCGGCTGCTTCGGCTCTTACCTCGACTGATAATAATAATAAGTACTCATTGAGGTCGAAGAATAACGCTGCTCAACCCAAAGGTAGACTCGAAGGTACGCTTCGTAAACAAAAAACTGCGAATCCTCAGAAGGAAGCATTCCACCACCAGCAGCTCAACCATCAAATTGTACAGCAATCGAATAAAAACAAAACCGGGTCTAAAGCTAAGACTCCTCTAAGTCAACAAACAGCAGCAGCACCTGCTGCCGCTGCGGCTCCGCCTACAAACAGGATCCCTTCGCATCACCATCATTATCGAGCTCTGGCTCTGGATAGTGATGCTGAACAAGAGGACATTCCATATGGCGGTCATTTCAATGGCGATGTCAATCAAATGGAAGACGACATTGATGCTATTTCGCTTAATTCCGATTCTTCTTGGAAAAAGGGCCGTGATACTACTCCCAAGGTTAAGTCGTTCAGATTCTCTATGCGAGATGGTCTGTCGTCACGAAACCCTGGTCTTGACGATGAAGGAGAAGTACCTTATGATCTGAATGGTGGCAATTATGACGAGTACGCAAATGGAAATGGCTGGGAAGAACCACCTGCACCAGCGTTCCAAACTAATGGTGCTACTGGCCTTTCTCCTAAGACATCTACAACAATTCGAAAGCCTGTCCCAGTCACTAATGGATTCAGAACTCACTCGCTACGCTCGAATACTCAACGACCAGACTTCTCACATTTGCCAACTACACTACCACAAGAAAGAACTGGATCCATACGGTCGGGTGTTCAGATGCCTGATTTCTCGCATATCCCAGTCGGTTCTGCTGCTATTCAGAGAAATAACTCGAGTTCTAGTTTCGAACGCGAGTCCAGAGCCAAGAACCGAAATAGCAGTACTAAATTTGCAAGAATGAGTATGCGAGACCCACCGTCGGGTCCTCAACTTGTAAGACCGACGCCTCGCCGACCGGTTTCTCAACAAGCTCAGCCAGCTACAGGGCGTCAATTCACCGCTATGTCTGACGCAGTAGCGGCTCCAATTGGTCAACCTTTCCGGTCAAGGATAGAGGACTCAGACTCCGATAATGACCTGGAAATGCCATCGACTCTGCCTGCGTCAGTGGCTATGAATGGTTCACCACAAAGGTCCAAGGGCAAGTTCATGGGGGTATTTTCCCCGTCGAACTCAGCAAGGATGCTTGTATCTCGACCAGGTGAGTCTCGCAAGACGTCGACCGCGAGCTCCAAAAAGCAGTCCAAAAAGCAGCAACGCAATGACTACGATTCTTATGATGGTTCTGCACTTAAGTTCAATCCTGATGGAACCATTGCCAAAAAGAAGAAGTTCCCATCGCTTCGACGAGCTTTTGGACTCGATTAGATGTATATTTTATTTTCTCTTTTTTATCTGGTTTTGTTATCCGATTCGAGGAAATGAGGCCGGATTACAATTATTTATAAATATTTATTTTAATCTCAATACTTTAAATCTTTAAATGTACCGACCCATGATTGTTGACTAGCTCAAGATTGATGGTCTTCAAGTAAGTCTCGATCGGTCTGCTTGACAATCGATACATCGTCATCGTCGTCATCCTCTTTGGCTTGTTTATCGATTTCATCGATCCGGCGACGCAGTTCTCCAGCGACACGCATGCCATCATTGATGATTCCGTCAAACACGTTTCGAAGAGTGGCAGCAGCAGACACTCCGCGACGTTTAGACGTGTCGAATACGCCAGTTCCTTTGTTGGTCAAATGAACCGACGATTGAGAAGATTGCGAAAAGAACAGCTCCAGAGTCTCGTCAGCCAGGACCACCATTCGGAATGTAGCCAGGTTCATAGTAAGCGGCGAGTCTGGGTCTAGGGCCGCGTTGTTGCGAGCATTATCTTTTGTGTTGGTAGACGATGTAATTGACGGCGACGAAGACGAAGTGGAAACGCTGTTGATGTCTAACAGATCAGTAGGAGAGGGCTGTTTTTCCGAAGCATGTTTAACAGGAGTAGCATACTCAAATGCTCGCTGGATAAAGTTACTAATGGCAGACAAATATCGAGCAGACTGTTCATGTTTAACTGATGAAATGTCGAGCAAGGATACTGGGGTCAAGGCTGTTGGTTCAACCCGGTCATTACCGTTGTTGCTATTCTCTTTCTGGTCGTTTTCCTTCTTGGCCTCCATGTATCGTTCATAATCATCCTTGTTCTTCTGGATATCCTTGCGTGAAGCGTCGTCGAGAATAAAAGGGTCTTGTCTCCATGGGGTGGTGAGAAACAGTAAGCCTTCAGACATGCTAAGTATAGCCTCTCTATCGAGGCTACCGGTTCCTTCACTATCATATAATTCAAAGAAATTGGACATGGCGCTCATGAGATCCGACTCCACTAAACGGTCAAGGCCCTGTACAGTATCTCCTAATGTTAGCATTCCCTTGAGTTGGCCATCCCAGCGGTGGTATAGACGCTCTACAAAGTCGTGTGGAGGTGGGATTTGTGTAGACGTGAATCGAGTATTCTGGTTGCCGCCCGTTATTTCCTGATAGACGGGATTCATCCAATCTACGATGCCTGCCATAAACACTACAAAAGTATCAAGGTTCATTTCAGACTTTGCATTACCAAGGCCCAATCTTGTTTCTTGAAGGACTCCGTAAAAGCGGTCGTAAACAATGGCAACCTGGTCAGGAGCCATGTTGACAGATTTAGGAAGATTGCGAATTTGGGTTCTTTTGGCAAAGATCTCGATATCCTGCAAGATTTTGTTCTCATATTTGGATCGATATTGGTTAATGGTTTCGTCTGTTACCACGGAAAACTCTTTAAAGGCAATCACCATCAATTGTTGGAACTTGGTGATGGATCTCATTTTTTCAGAGTCTGATTTAGGGTGGGCAGACTGATCTAAAGTGGAGAAGTATGCTTTTAAGATTTGAATCACTGCTCCGTCGTCCGTAGCATCTAATAATTCTTCTCCATTGATTCGAAGAATTGCTAGTGATACTTGGAATAGTGTGCGGGCTCCTTCGAGGAAGAAAATATCGGCGATTCTAAATGCATATACTAAAGGCATCGAATTAATAAAGATTGACAGAAACCAAGGTAGGGAGACAACCGATAACTGAACATCGTATTTAACCAGATGCTTCCATAATATGGGCATGGTCTGTTCGACCAACGACTCAAGCACCTTCTGATCCAATAACGTACCGTACATGGTTTTGGAATAGTATCCAGGGAGTAGCTTGTCGCATATGGTATTTAGGCACCAAAACGCTTGCTCTTCCGACTGGTAGATGAGTAAAGCAGCGACTACAATGTTCATTGCCTGACAGTAGCCCACGTCGGGGTTTTTCCACGAATATACAGTCAATACTCTTCGTAGTCTGCCGATTCCTTCTGGGTCTTGGTATGCTTTATATTCAGGTAACGACCGGTTCAAGTCTTTTTCGATCTCGTCGATGGCTAGCGAAGTCCGGCCATCGAATTCTTCTAGTAGAGACGAGTATAGGCGTTGGTTTTGCATTCGTAGATAGATGGATCCGCTGGTGAGTTCCCAGATCTCGCCTCGTAGTTTGTTTGGCAGGCCGATCCTTATGAGTTTATAGAAGCCAGGCTGGCGGATTATAGAGATATTGCGTCCGTGTTCGTTGAAATATTCCAGCCATAATCGCATTTTGGATTTGTCACGAAGTTTTCTTGAGTCTCCTGGATATCTGAATACATGGCCCAGGCCCTGAGGAGGTTCTACTATAGCTCTTTTACTGGACGAAGAGGAGCTGCCACTATCAGAGCTCGCGCGGCCAGTAGCGTTTGAGGTAATGCCACCACCACTTGTTTCGTCATGACGGATATTCTCGTCAATGTTATGTAGAACCAGATATTCAGAGAAAAAACTGTTCAGAAACGGTCTCAATTGCTTGATTAACGGCAGATTCGATCGTAAATTGTCTTTCAGTAATTTACAGAATGATTCACAATGAGACCTCAGGCCAACAAATTGTATAACAATCGAGACTCCGTGGTACAGGTGGATTGATAATGCAAATATGTATGATTTGGAGGGCAGTCTTTCCACTCGCCGAATCGTCACCAATGGTAGACTGAAAGTGCAGTCTCTTGGATCGGGAGCGCTTGTGAAGACCAGAAACGACTCCGAAAGATACAATTTGCCCTGGAAGAGCGGAGCGCCTTTTGTACTGCGGTTCGACGGTAGTACTACTGATACTTCAGCAGACACTTGATCCATCAGTGATTCGGACGGAGGCAGTCTATAGTCGGCCGTAAACAGTTCATCGCGGGTTAACTTGCGGCTGTAGATTGAGTCTTCGGGTTTGTTGTCGGACGAGCTATTTGAATCGAATAATGAGAGCTGTGAAGCTTTAATTTTGAGCGCTTCCAGAAACGACATGTTCACGGAGAAAGAGCGTATAAGCAGAGAGTAGTGAGAGAGCGTATGATCAGGGTGATTGGCGTAAATGTACTGGACAATTGACGCTTAACAGGCCGGCAGAACAGAATTACCATGTAGGAGCGACTGTCCCGAAACTAGAATGATAATAAAAGGAGTGGGTCTTAGGTGGTGTCTGGTTCTTGAATGGCGATGCTCTTGTGTGCTAGTAGCGTGGATTGAGCGCAGCGAAGCAACTGCTACAGTACGCTGCTGCTTAGTACAGGACAGTGATACCCTGCCATCTCTGATAAGGCAGCTGGGCAGGTAGGGTAGAGCGTGAAGAGGTACGGCGGAGCCGGGAGGAGTGCGGCGATTTCCGGCCTGTGCGGTATATTACAAGTAGGATATGAGATGATGAAGTGTCAAGTTAGATTTACAGAATATACAGAAGGAGGTAGAAGGGGATAGAAGGAGGTGGAAGGAGGTGCAAGGAGGTAGAAGGAGGTGGAAGGAGGTGGAAGGAGGTGGAAGGAGGTGGGAGGAGGTGGAAGGAGATACAAGGACGTAGTGGAAGGACATAGAGTATTATCTGCCGATGCTGTTATAACACTTATATATATATAGCATAAAGAAAATCTAGTAGGTAATAATATAATGAGGACACATGCTCGATGTAGTACAAGACGAATAGCAACGTTAGATCAGCTTGGCGAATCACCAGCCAATCGTATTCACAGAAGCTATATTTTATTGACAGTTCAGTAGATGTCTAACTGTTTCACCTGCGTCGATCATCGACACGGCTTACTGCACCAAGAAAGACCCTGCATTATAGGGACAGGCCCCTTAGTTTGGGTCTCTTGGCATATGATAGCATTGGTTACGTATGGCTACAGTCAGTAGATTAGATACACCGGAATATCGGAATACAAGATGGCCATATATCAAAGGTGGTGTTTAGAGGCGACTGGTCGGTGGCAGCCTGGTGAATTACAAGTGTAGTATTATTTGCGAGTCAGAAGTTATATTACCATATTCTGCTAATATATATGTATCGTTAACATTACAGTGTTCTCTGTGGATTAGGAAGGTAGTAGCAGTAAGTAGTAGGCTCTGCCAACTGGAAACAGACCGCAAGGCTGCCTACCTACCTACCACAACCACCCCAACCACGATTATTACTACGCCTAATTCTTATCACATCTCTCCTCCCAATAGAACACCACGTGACCAACACCAATATCCTTCCTAATTAGTAAATTAACAGTCCTCACACACCCACAAGAATCCTTTCAGACTACCACTACCACACCCATTCTCAAATATACCCGCACAGACACTTACACACCAAACATTGAAATTTAACAAACATCATCGTCAAGGTGCAATATACTGTATAATTTTAAGAGCAGCAGATACACTCTCAACCAGTCGACAAAGGGTATATACATCAACTCAACAACAAAAGGTTAGTAGAAAGAAAGGCATATTAAAGCGAAGAAGAGATAGAAAAGAAGAGGAAGAATAGAAGAGGAAGAAAGGAGGATATATCATTTGAGGTTGAATTTGAGAATAGTCAACGATCGTTCGACATTGTAGACTTAAGAGTATCGGCGTCAGAACAAGGTAGACAAATATAAACATAGAAAACATTCACGTTGCTACTACGACTCTTGGTAATTTGTTGTGTGTCGTATTCGAATATTTATTTAGATTGTTAAACCGAAACCAGAACGAAAACATCTCAGGTATACGTGAACATCAAACGGAACAGTTGATTAGTTGAGTCTTTTCATTCCACTTCTTTATTTTCCACTTCTTTACTTTTATCCCGCTTCTGTTTATGGAACCCCCAACTAGTACGAAATACTAACTCCATCCCAGATGGCCGCCTCACTCCCACACCCAAAGATCGTTAAGAAGCACGCTAAGAAGTTCAAGAGACATCACTCTGACCGTTACGACAGAGTTGGTGAATCATGGAGAAAGCCCAAGGGTATTGATTCTGCTGTCCGCAGAAGATTCCGTGGTACCATCAGAATGCCCAAGATCGGTTACGGTTCCAACAAGAAGACCAGACATCTTGCACCTTCTGGACACAAGACCTTTGTTGTCTCCAACACCAACGACCTCGACCTTTTGCTTCTCCACACTAAGACTTATGCTGCCGAGATTGCTCACAACGTTTCTTCAAGAAAGAGACTTGCCATTGTTGAAAAGGCAAAGGCTCTTGGTGTTAAGGTCACTAATGCTTCTGGCCGTCTTAACCTCGAGGCTTAGGTTCTCATTAACCAATGACAAAATATTAAAAAGCTAAAAAGTTTATTTGGAAGGATCCTGTGATGTTTATTGTATATTTTCTATTATCTAGTTCTTCTTCAATACATTAGATGTAATGATTGTACTTAATCTCCGCGAAGGCGGAGCCTAGCCTTCGCCGGAGGCTCCAACTTAAGCGCACATCTGTCCGACGGTGTCAGTGAGCTGTTGCAGAAGGAATCAGGCCATGCAGTGCGATAAGCAGGCTTGGATAATATATAATATCAAATACAGATACAAGAATACACTCTTTATACTCACTAGTTGATAGAACAAAGAAAAAAAAAAGACATGAGATCTTTATATATACGTTAGGATGCTGTAGCACAAAGTCGTAGGCGATTGAAGAACACACATTCATATTGGAAGTGTATGAGGTAGGAGTGGTCGGCCGCTACCAATACCATTCGCGAGGCCAATACTATTCGTTAATATTAATCGTGGATACAAGATACAGACCAATCAAGTCGAAGGCGGTGGAAGAACTGGAGTTTCATGATGCGAGAACGTGGTAGACGAACTCCGATTCATGTTGGGAGTGGACGAAGTCGGAGTAGTGGACGCGGATACCATTCTTCTCATGGCAGAATTGGTACCATTGTTGCCTCCAGATACTTGGCCTTGAACGTTCCCTTGCGGCGTCGAGGGAAAAAGGCTATATCCAAAGGAACGGAGCGATAAACTCAACACATTTGCCAATCCCCAACATTCCACACCTTCTAGAATATCTGCTGTATAGACAGCCAATGTCGGGGCCAACTGACCCTGTACTTTGTCAAGTCCACAGTCATTGCAAAGCCGTTCAATCGCTTCATATACTACCATCTCGTCGGGATCGGGCGATTCTACTACTGACATCATCATGTCTTGCTCTACTCTATGGCACCACATAATAATGACCAGGGAGATTTCAAATCCACATAGCAGACTATCTATAGACGCGGAAATCAATGGATTGTTCAGCATGGACTTGAGCAGCCGTAATCCCAGCATACTGGGAAACTGGAAAATATCAAAGCATTGTGCTATGAGATTAGTCAGTTCCGGAGATTTGAGTCTCCCAGTATTAACAAGAATGCCAAGAATGTGTAGCGAAGCATGGCAAATATCGTGAGGAACATGATACCGAATAACTTCTTGTACAGACGTCAGGTCTAATAATAATCGAATCTGCGTTAATAGAGAGAAAACGTACCCCGATACGATGAGTGGATGCTGCTGAGACTTGAGTCTGGAAATAAGCATTGATTTACCACTATTTCCGACGTCGAACATAGGCGAAGTGAGGTTGAATAATGGTGAATTCACGATCATATGACTAACTAACTGCCCTTGTGCTGGATGAGGATCTCGGCCGACGATATCCCAGTTCTTGAGACCGTTCAGTAGTTTTGATTTCATTGTGTAGAAAGGATTATTTGGATTATTTGCAGCAGTTGCGTCGAGAAGTAACGCAGTAATGAGAATCTTGGATCCAAACGGCGACACAATAGGAGTATTATTGTTGTTGTTACTACTGGCATTAGTCTCAATCAGATAATTGTGGTACGCATCGGAAAAGGTGATGGGAGGGATTGAATTTGTTTCGTGAACATAATTATAAACCCAGTCCGATTCCGAGTCAAAAGCGGTATTCCAGAAGATTTCTGAACATGGCAAATACAGTTTATTGGGGATACGGGACTTGTCAATGGCGGGTGGGTAATTGAAAATCGCCGTCAGCGAGCCAAAGATGGTATAAACAGCAAAATAAGCTCGTTTGGCCTGTTCATCTTGCTGCCACTGCTGCCAAGTAGGTTGTCGAGTGGTTCGAGAAGGCCCATCTTTAACCGAGAAATCATATACCGCCGAAGTTACTAAATCAGCCAGCAAGGTACGACATGAACTGATAAACTCCAGCCCTCGTGGATCCCCACTCCATGATCCATACACCACGTTAAGAATCATAGATTGGGCTGCCCAGATGGGTGTATTATGAGAATTGGGGAAGTCTTTGCTGAATTGTTGGATCGAGGAGAGAATCATTTTTGAGGTTGTGTGTAGAGAAGTCGCCATATTGATTTCATTGCACAGAATGGCGCCAATCGAACACACAGAGAAGATCAACGCGGGGGCCACAGTGTGTGGATCGAAAGTGATGATATGCAGAAACGGTAGAAAAGGATGGAAAAAGTTGAAGTAAGACGACAAGTATCTGTTGATTTGTAATTTTGTCGGAATGGTATGAAGGGGTTGTTGACCTTTAATGATTGGATCATTCTCATTGAAGAACTTAAGTAGATGGGCGATGGATAGGGAAGAGTTGAATTGAGGTATAGGTGACGGAGAGGGGGGGCTATGAGATTGAGCAGTTATGTCAGTAACACTTGAATGATGGGAAGTTGAAAACTGGCTATGATTATCAGTAGAGACACTGGAGTTGTTACTAAAAGTGGAATCTTTTCTGAATTGAAAGGGAGGTAAGTACGACGGGTTGGAAGAAGTGTTATTGGTGAGGTTGGAATCGGTTGATTGCTTTGAGCGGTCAAAGAAGTCGAATTGATGGAAAGGCAGGTTATGAGGTTCCTGCCCGTTGTGAGGTTTGTTGAGATTTGCACTAGAGTTATTAATCACTCCCGTAAACAGAGGTGGAGAGATGGGGGATTTTCGGCCTGCGCTGGGGCCATTTGCAAGAATGAATTTGTTTGTTTGTAGTTGAGGTAGAGGGTGTGGTTGTGGGTGTGGTTGTGGGTGTGGTTGTGGTTGTAGTTGTGGTTGTGGTTGTAGTTGTTGATGCTGTTTTGGATATGATCTTTGTAGTTCAGTCATCAACATTGCAGCATTGAAATCATCGCCATCACCTGCTAACATTGAAGGTCGATTAATAGCTCCATTGGTAGTTGATTGCAAGCTCATGGGATCAGAGCTCGAGGTAGTAGCGGCATTTGCTAGCGCTGATAATGATAATGAGCCACTGAGAATATCCAATGATGGCAACGTGTTGGTACCGCTACTGGTATTAGCATTAGCATTGGCATTGGCATTAGCGTTGGCATTAATATTAGCATAGCCAATACTGCTATTGCTTGTATTTGCAATACCAGCGACCGGCTTCTTCAAGTCATCAGATAATGGTTTAACCTTTGGCGCATGGACAGTTCGATCGTGTCGCAATAATAAATCTCTTCTTACAAACGTAGAAGGGCATTTTGGGCAGTGGAAAGGCCTCTCTTTCGTATGGGATCGTTCATGACGTGTTCTATGTTCACTACGAGAAAACGCTCGGTCACAGTAACAACAACGGTATTTTTTGATATTGGTACCACCGGTAGATGGCTTGGAGGGCCGGCTTTGTGAGACCGCCAAGGTCGGGTCATTATTTAGACTACGAGGCGTAATTGGAAGACCATTAAGAGTATAGGTAGCTGATAATCCATCTCCATTCTGAGGAGGTAGTGGTTGTTGGTTCAGCGATGGAAGAGGATTCATAGTAGAGATGGAGATAAAATGGCATAACTAGAACACTGGTTAGAAAGAGAAGAGAGAGACGGTGACTTGCGTGTTTACAGCTGATTTGTTCGATTTTTCGTATAAAGCGGGGAGAGAGAAGAGAGGAGAGAGGAGAGATGAGACAGACGAACAGACAAACAGACAAACAGACAAACAGACAAACAGACAAACAGACAAACAGACAAACAGACAAACAGACAAACAGACAAACAGACAAACAGACAAACAGACAAACAGACAAACAGACAAACAGACAAACAGCCTCACAGACTCACTGACAAACAGACTCACCACACAATTCACAATTCACAATTCACGATCTTAATACTCCGATAAATTGAAAAATGAAAATAAAAAAAAACCACTTCAAAAACCTACAAGAATATCAAAAAAATGTCAATATAATAAATCGAAAAAATACAGAAAAAATATATAAAAGGGCCCTGATCGATATAACCGTCGAAACCCCTTGAATGAGGGGTACGTCCAAATGGGCGGATGCGTCTGGGATTGCGGGGTGAAAAAAAAAAGCTGGGGAATGGCCTCACGTCCCGAATAGGTAAGAGATAATAATTCCTTAAGCGAAGGAGGAGAACGACCGGGAAGTCGGGCATGCAAGAGAGGGAACAATCGGACTCGAGTCGACCAAAGAGAAAAGGTCTCAAAGAGAACGAGCCTGGTAGATTGGGGCGATTTTGCTAGTTTGGATGGGGGAGGGGGGAAGGAGTGGAAAGCAGAAGAATTCTGTTTGCCAGGTCTTGGGTTTGGCTAGATAGATAGATATTTATTCTATCAATGCAGTTTTGCTGAGAGGTGATGCCATTCTATAACTTCGGTTCTTCTGAGTGCTTGTTAAGATGCGCTGTCGCTGAGTGATGATGATGCCACGCTGACCCGGACCGGTAATATCGAGTTGCAGAGCCTTGCACGGACTTCCGTAGTGTCTTTAAACCGACACAAGACCATGAATGAGCCCTTTACTGCAAGTGCATTCTTGTTCATTCTCATAATCTTTTAAAGCTGCTTCTGGTACTGACTGTACTGACTCCAGCCAGCCGTAGATGTAGCTCTGTTCTCCTGAATCGGCGAAACGGCCCATTTTTCTTTGTGGTTTCCTCCCAACAATCGCTGCCTGACTTTGCTGCAGATCCTGTTCTCCGTAACCCCTCACTTGAACAAGCTGATGGACGTGAAAAAGAAGGTTCCCGACGATGAGATGGTTTGCTAGGACGGGAGGTTTGGTGGTGGTAGGGGATCCGACTGCAATTGACAGTCAGAATGGATGATGACACGATGTTTTCGAACAGGCTTGAGCTTGCTACACCATCGTCTTAGATACCTTGTCAGCAGCCGCTTGCTGAAGTAAAGGTCTGGTAGTCACAAGCGGATAATTAGGGCCACAGTTAAGCCCGGGTTAATAGAAGCAGAACCAAAACCAGAACCAGAGAAGCAGAGGGAGAGGCAGAACCAGAATCTGGGACACCTACCGTTATACTTTAAATACCCGACACTTTCAGCCCGTCCCGTGCCTCTTTGTCCAATGACGCCTACCATTCTACTTACAAACCCTCTGTTAACTCTTTTCTTAGACTAACCTTCGATGTTGGCCGGCCAGCCTTGCCAAATTGACCTCCCATCGTTTCTAAACTATGCATCCAACCCGGGAAAATACTTGATCTCTTCGTCTATGAGAGAGACACACATAACGAATATATTATTATATCACAACCTATACAGAATTCCACCGTCAAAATACCATACTTTTCGCTTTTACCACCGCAACCACCCCCGCCTGTCGTATTCTCTTTTAGACTTGTATGGCTGAGGGTTCGCTCCATATTCTCCATATTACTAACAGTCGTTAAACCTCAAGTACTTTCCAGTCGCATCTGCTCAATTCAGAGGCTGTCCATTGACCTTCAGGTTTGGAATCCGACTTCGGTACTACCGGGGTAGCTATGTCAATGACCACTAATCTCGTGTCTACTGATATGTCTACATCTCCCACTTCAATGTCCGAGCTTTGTGTTACATATAATTCTCCTTTATTTTCATTATTTGTTTCGGCCCTTGTGTTCTAACCATCCCATTTACTGCTTGCTTTCTTCAGTATTTCTTTAAACCAACCGTCTATTCGTTTATCACGCTATATATATCTCTCTATCAATCGCAGTTGTATGCATAGACCCTGAGCTATTAAGGTTGCATGCGTTTACCGGCCTTCCAGCAGAATTGCTTTGAATCGCATTCCACGCCGTACAGGACTCTCTCCTCTCCTCGGTCTTAATGCACAACTTCTTTCGGAGACTTCTCAAAGATAATCAGACGGTAGCCTAGTCTGTTCAGTTTATGAGATAATTAAATAGATATCAGAGCCAGACCTGGCGTCTAGTCTCGACGTCTCTTGCACGTCAAAAGTACCGGCCGTATCCATAAACCTTAACGAATTAATTACATCTACGCATATCCACCTAACCGAGCAACCAACTTCCCCTTCCCTCATACTCCATACTTGAAAATACACCTTCTTTTCCATCAATATAAAACTTATTTCCTCCTCTCTCTTCCACCCTATCCTTCTTATCTATTATCTATCATCCCTTCCCTGAACATTTCTTGCCACCATCCTTTAACTGCATACATTACACACATAACCGCATATTTCTCCCATTTATATTTACTGAACTTCACCACATTAAATAGTCTAATTGAAACTATTCCAACCCACTTTTTCATTCAACAACAGAAGCACCACCCAAGCGCGTGGAAGCTTATATCCATCGTACATAGTTTTCTGTTTCCTTTCCTTCTGACAAATCTAGACTTTTCGTACTTCCAAATCCCCTCCCCTCTGCTTCTTCCTCACATGCCAACTTCAATGGATAGCAAGGAGGAACCTCCATTATATCTTGTATCCAATGAGACTATAGAGCCATGCCATCCTAGTGGGAACGAGAATCTTACAGAGATATATGGATTGACTGACTTGGCCTCGTCGGTGGCGAGATTCGATGCCGCGACCGGGGAAAAGAAAAAGCTCCGTAAGTCCTACAAGAACCAAATCGCCGATTTATGGGGAAAACATATAATTCCCGATGCTAGTCCGAGTGGGGAATGGTCTTTACTTTCTTTGTCGCGACAGCCACGGTTCCAACAATCAGACCCACCGCGCCAGCCTCCCAAATTAGTTCCGTTTGATCAAAAATCCCTTCAATATTCACTGGCCTTGGACCAGAGCCCAAGTACGGGAATCCCGGGGTTCGATGGTGCTTTGTTGGCTGCTCCAACTGGTGCTGCTTTTTCGTTACCTGACTGGCAACAGCAAGGGAATGCTTCGGGCAATGACCAAGCAACCGGCAGCGGAGAAGGGGCCGCTGCAGGCAGAGGATACCCAAGAGGTCCCCAATACCAGTCCCATTCAAGGAGAAATGGCTCTCTTAGTGCCGCTGCCATGACAGCCGAATCATCTAATGACGATTCTACTGGCCTGTCTAGAAGATTCAAAATAAAGCGAAAAGATGCCTATGAGGATGGAGGTGTCGCGAAGAAGAGAAAGAAGACCGCCTTGAGTTGATATCTAAATTCAACCGGGACTCGTGCGTGCATGTTCATATTACGAAAATAATGTCTACTATTGTTGTATAGTAGATTTGACGACTATTAGAAACCTTTGATACTGCTAAGATGTTTTTTTTTTACGACTTTATGACCCAAGTGAGTTTATATATATAATAATCTCTTAATTTGTTTAAAAATAATAAATAATACAAATAAAAACAAATATTCATTAAATAATTTATTCAACATGTTTACGTTGCATTCCTTGATGACGACGACCGTGCTAAGCTCTTCAAAAAGTGACTCTTCTTCTTTACTTCTTCCTGATCCCCTTCGCTATCATGTGTGGATTTAGTATCAGATTCATCGTCATGCAGTCTAGATGCCAGTCTTTTCAGCTTGCTGAATGGAGAAGACCCACTGTGATTACTATCCAATGAAAAGATGGTTCCAGAGGATGCTCTTTCTTTTTCTTTAAGAGATTTACCTTCTTCTCCACTGTAAATAGACGACGTTCGGCTCAAGCTGGGAGGAGTACGCAAATGCTCAACAGCTTTAAATCCTGGTCTTGGCCCCACGTCGCCTGAGTTGAGTGAAATGGACTTTGCTGATGGATGGGGCGAAATAGGATTGTTGAAATTCGGTCGCCCCGAAACACCATGGCTAATCTCACTAGTAGTTTGATTAGAACTAACAGCGTCCTTGGTATCTAGAACACTATTAGCCTCTTCAGTCATGCTAGAATCAGCAACAGAAATTTCATCTTCATCTTCATCGTCATCACTACTGTTGTTGCTTGTAATCGACATAGCTACTTCAACAATATTCATATGGGACATTGGATGAGCTGGTCCGTCGGTTGCTTCAACACTCTTTTGGGAATGATTCTTATTACCTTTGAGCATATTCACTTTCTGACCAATAGTTGAACTCAAACTAGACGAACCCGATTCACCATTACGATCGCTGGTGCTGCTATCGCCACTTCTATTACTAATTCCATTTGAACCGTCGGCAGCAACTGTTCCTCCGCTACCACCACTACTATTCCTACTCTGCTTCTCTCGAAGGTCATCCACAGGAGTGAATGAAACATAATTCGATATTTGTCGCAGCGGCTGTGCCACGGGCCGTTTCTTCCTATGTTTGGTCAGCTTATTACCAATAATGGCACCAGTATGCTGGAATAGCACTTTGATTACGTCTGTCGACAGTTAGTATTCCAATATATCTATCACTAGTCAGCTGCTCCCACTCACCTTTCTTCAAATGCATGGCTAAATCCAAGTTGGACCACGTCTTATTCTTGTAATTGAAATTTGGAAGACGAATAACAAACTCATGAATATCTGTCAAGTTCCTACTACCAGATCCCTAAAATCGTTAGTACAAGACACAAACAGCTCTCATCTAACCCATCAATGCTCTACTTACTTTGTATGAAACGCAAAGAATGGTACTGCCGATATCTATATCAACAATGCTCATATAATTCGATGCTCTCTTGATCATGGTTGAAACATCATTCAACTCTACTTCTTTCTTATCTTTCTTTCGTTTGATATGTCCTGTATGAACGGAATCAATACTTTGATCAGTATTTGAAGAGTTATCATGCTTAAAGAGACCTTGACTGCGTCCAGAATTGCTGCTGTTAAATGACGTTCGATTATTCCGATTCACTGCAGCCCCATTATTATTGAAAGCAGATGCGACACTACTAACTGTAGTAGAAACTGATCGCACCGACTCATGATCCTTAGTAAGATACATCCGATGGCTTTTAGACTGCAAGTCTTTCATGCTAGCGTCTAGCTCACTAGCTGTATCTGTGTCATCATCCACATCTATCAATGTGCTACTGTGAATACTACTACTACTGCCACGGCTTAAGCCAGAAGACTTCCTAACAACTGACCCCATAGTGGATGTCGACGGGGACGGTTTCATTTTTGTCTGAGGGACAATAAATGGACTCTCGCTACGATCGGATGGGAATATATACGCGAATATTTCGCGTCCTGTCTGATTCTCAACCTGCAACTTGAGGGGCTGTAACCGAACTTTAAATGACTCCATGATCGGAATGCCACCTATAGGATCAAGCATTGTCCATTTAACAGAAATCAACTTTTCATTTTTATCTTGAACAGCACCATCCCTGGAACTAGAGAACGGAGAAAACACTTCTGGATAGAGAGAATTCTGAGATAAATGGAATCCTTGCATCATTCCAACCTCGACGGTATTTGAGTTGAAGCCATCTGAGCTTTCTATTCTATTGAATGAAGCATCTGCTAGCCCAATATCCAAAAATGGTTCTCTTTTTTCACCAAGAGCATGCCAAATAATCTGGTCTGAAGCCACGGCCCATTTAAGGTATTGGCTGGCATCATTCTTACGATGTTTCTGTAGTCCACTCTTTATAGCTTGCATAATCACCACTAACTCCATAAATACCTTTCGAAGTTCAACTTCCACGACCAACAGATCATAGATACCATTTTCGTCCAATTCATCATGACGAATATAGAATTCTTCACGTAGATCGAATAGTTGGAAAATATCTCTCTGAAGCAACGTCAGTCGCTCCACTGCTTTGCCCATGTCTCGGAAATCGGTAGTCAGCATTAACCTTTCCAGTCTTTCAGTTGTTTGCTTAGCAACTGGTTCAGAATATACTAAAAGATCGACAACAATCGTATACACAGCAAAATATTGATCGCTATCACACTTGGCAACAACTTTTGGGAAGTCGACTGAGATACGATTAGCTCTATTCTTCTCAGACCGAACATATTTAGAACAGAAGGACTTTTCAATATTAGTAGCAGGCTCTTCAATTGAAGATGGGGTCGAACTTGATCGCTGAACATACAGAGTATTCGGCTTATCATATCGGATCGCAACAGATGTACGTTCTACTACCAGCGCGTCTTCTAATGGTCTACTGTCGTAACAACATTCCACGGCTAACCAAGGAGGCCACATTGAATTGTCTTTACTTCCATAGTTTCCGTTACTAAACAGAATCACTGCTCGTTTCAGTACTTCCGCCTTTTGAAGAACAAAGAAGTAGGCATCATCAAACATACAACCATATCGGGTCTCAACTGTACGTGCCATGTCATCATCATCATCGGCCGTAGTATCTTCCACAGTAATTATCTTGAGCTCCAGATTCTTAGATGCAATTAATAGACATTGATCAGGGTTCTGTTGGCTGACGAGTTGGATCTGCGGTGATATAAGTCTGACCAAATACGTATCTAAAGCAGACAAATCTCTCGATGAAGTATGATGTAAATCTTCATCAAAGGAATCCATTCTATCTTGACTAGTAGAGGAAGAACCTTTATGTTCAGAGTGTTTCTCATGTTTTTCGTTACCCATAGCACTCTGATCACACAAAACTTCTTTCAAAATCTTATCAACATCTTCTTTTCTAATAGTGAAGTCACCTTTATCTTTCTGGTTTTCTACCAATTCTTCCACATACTTAACAGCTCGTCGAGTCACATAATATGCCAATTGTCTTCTAAATTCCAGTCGATGCACATACCTATAAACTGCGTCTCGGTTCTCGTTGTTCCAAATGAACTGTAGGTTATGGATGATAAACCGATTGCTGAATGCATTGGTGCTGTTAGCATCAGCGATTTCTGCCAGCCCGTAAAACGATTTGTCCGACATTGTAGTGTGAACAGACAGGCATTCTTTGGCTTCTAACATAGCATCGTCAAACATATCATAGCCTTCAAGACCTTTCCTGATTGCGTCGCGTCGTTTGTTCAAATTCTCGATTCCGAGCGAAATCTTGTTAATACGTTCTGCAATTTTTGCTTCATTGGGAAACCGTTCCAAATCTCTTTGCAATGAGTCTAATGTAGCATCATCATTCTTCAACTGCTCATTGATTTCATTCAGTCGGTCCTTCAAAAGTCTTGCTTGAGTAATCTCCGGATGCTTTCTGCCAATCAAGCAGTCATGAGCAAGCGCATTACCAAACTTAAAGAATGGTTTGCCATCACTAGTTACTCCTACCTTCATATCGCTGTGGTCTGTTTGTCGGAAGTATGTCCAACGGGGTGAGTACATCAGAGGTAACACCACGACCTTTGGAGTACTGTTGACAGGAATAATTTCGCCAATTTCTGAGAAATCGTCCAAATCAATCCAACTGTAATCATTATCCGAGATATGGAATTCTCCCGAACTGGGTACAGTTGACGAACCATGAGAATTATCAGTTATTGAAGATCCAGGCGAATCATCTGATTTGCTCTTTTCCTTAAGAGCAAGTAACTCCTCTGGAGATTTCTCTTTAAACTCAGCACAAATTACTCGGAGATCAGTTCCTTTGAAATCCAATTCACCAAGATTCATCTTCATCCGCCATCTCTGGCCAGAAGACGCAAAGGGTTCTCTTCGTTGATGTAGGTCCATTGTAAAGCTATCAACCTTCGCCTTAAGACCCGTCGAACAGTCTCTGGTACATTTTTCCAGGTCATCACTATTGGGATGTCTGTAGGTATGACTGAGATACAATGGGGTGAGATCAAGTTTATACTGTACAGAGTAAACATGTCGCCCAAATTTCGGTTTAGACAATGTTGCTGGTTGGAAAAGTTTACCGGCTCTAATAGGCAGAGATAGAGAGCCATCGAAAAGGGCCCACCACGACTTGAAATGCTTAAATGTCATAGATGACAAATGAGCAGTATTATAGCTGTTGACCTCTCCACTAGTGCAATCAGAAGATGAAACGCTTATTGCCAAATGCATATATTGACTTCTGAAACCTTTATAAGCATCGTATGTATTGAAGTCTCGAACAAATGATGGTAAACTCAACTTCACGTCATAGTGAGGACGGAACTCTGAAGTTCTTTCTATTGGACTGCTATCATTTTCAGTTGGTACACTTGAGTCTTGCTCGAAAAGTAGGCCGAGCTTCCATTGTACTTGACCAGAAAGCTTCAAGATCACTTTTTGAAAATTATTCATTTCGCTAAAGTTGGTCTTACTACGAGTTCCTCTATTGAAAGTTTTAAATTGTCGGAGGTATTCCCTCTCCCAGTGCACATAACTGGGAACCGCCCATACAAATTCTCGACTATTCGTAACCAAAAACTTCTTTGGATCATCACTCCCATTAATTAAAAAGGTGACATTGTTTCTCCAAGCAAATACAAAACCAGAACCTGCTTTGAGCAAATCGTAGGGGCTTCTCGAACCTTTCAACAATAAATAAAAGTCTCCTCCATTCCATTTAAACTCCATTCGGGAATGGAAAACTGCTCTTATTTTATCCCAGAATCCTAACTTTGGAGATGGATCTATAGGAGGTTTGCTAAACGAGTCGAATCCCATCATTACGGTCTGAAGGGCGGGTTGAATAGATTGGCCCCATGTTATTCTACTGGGGTTGAGAGAATTAAGTTCAAAATTCATATCTGTGTACATTTTGACGGAACTCACTGTACGGTTGACTTCAATGACATACTTTTGACTTTCCTCATCTTCAACAATAATCGACGCTGCGGGTATCACGGGCACCATTATTCGTCGAATATTGCATGGATCAGTACTTAGTTCTTCCGCCACTACAAAGTGACCAGTGAGATGAACTGAAGGCAATTTCGGATCTTGGGACGCCTGAAGCTCAGGAAAGTGTAATAATGGCAATGGGAAATCTCGTAGCTCCATACTTAGTTCTCCTAATTTCAAATCTATGTATAAAGGAATAAGCAGGGAGAACCTAGTATCTAACGGCAATCCTTTACCAATGCTATAGAGATAGTCGGACAATCCAGGACGATCGAACTTTGGTTTGCTTATCACCAAATCCATACTTTTGAAGTAGGTGAGGAATAATAGTGGATCGTCAGAATAACCCACGACTCTTTCATTCGCAGCTGTATCTCGAGGAGTAGTATCTGAGCCCCAAATCTTCTCAATGTTCAGCTTAACAATCGTGTCTCTGGTGCGCTTGGCTTCTGTATACAGGTGGATCCATGACGTTGAGAAGTTTTCTAGCAATCGCTTTCTAGCTTGCTCGAAGGATACGCAAGCATCCGTAGAAGGAGCAGCCGCTTGAGTCATTGTATAACTTAGCTTTCGATTTTTCGTATTTGGACGCACATGGAAAGCATGTTGAAGAGATTTAAGGGCGTTACTATGTGTACCAGCGGAGACAGCTCTGTGACCGAGATGAGTATGATGCCTCTTCGGCTTTTTATTTGGTAGATCAAATGTATTTGACTTGAGATCTGGGCCATCGGCGGCAGCAGTGCCATTAGCTGGATTAGGGGTGTTTGTACCAGTGTTAAGCTCTTCTTCAGATTCCTCGACAATGGGTACATTTATAGTAGAATCATCAGCCTTCTGTTTTTGCTGTTCTTCCTCTTTGGACTTCTTTTTATGCTCATCTGCATTGCAAACAACCGCCATCTTTTCTTCAAATGCTGCCTCTTTTATAAGTCGAGACTTTTGCTCAAGAAGACCTAGTTGGAAGATCATTCCTAGTTCAGATTCAAAGTGGTCATCTTCGAGACTTATTATGAATGCAGGGGTCCTTACACGGACCCGAGGAATATCAGGAATCTCATTTCTTTCCTTGGGCTTGATAACAAGATAATAATTCTTGGTCTTGAATTGTTGATGAAGATTTTGTACGGTTTTGGCCAGACTGATGATGTTATCGAAAATATGATAATAAATGAATTGATAAGGCATATTCATGCGCATGGCTTCAAAGTTCAGCAATACCTTATCCTCATCTTCACCAACGGCTCGAAGATCGTAAACAGCATCAGCGCCACGAAGCGACATAACAATGCCCCATGCATCACAGACGTTAGGGTGAATAGCATACATGCGGATTAATTTGGAGGTCAGCGAAGGGTTCGAACCTGGTTTATGAAAGAACTCAAGACTATTGAGTTCGAACATTGTCTTGATATCATTGACCAACTTGACCTTTATGCGAGCATTTTCAGACCGCAAATGAATAGCCATATAATCAAGTAGCTTGGGCTTGGATGGATCATTCTTTTCAGTTGGTGGCTTATGCTTCTTGCCAACATCTACTGCTAAAACATGGCCAATAAGGTCGCCGAGAACCAATCCCAAGAAATGAAGATTGATGTCGTAAGAGAGGATTAGCTGTCTTATGACAATGTTACACTGCAGTTGAGAAGATAAATCGGGCAAATATTGGCAACCAGCCCGATTCGTAACAGATGATAGAGCAACTGCCAAGGTAGGAATGGATAAGAATTTGTTTTCGTTTGTTTGTTCCATTCCAAACGGCTCAACGATTTTATAGCCCTTGATGCCATCCATGACAACAGAAAGACGTCTCTTGTCGGTAGGCAGCAGAGAGGACGTTGACGATGATGCAGTGGAAGTATTGTCAACAGAACTCGAACTACGAGGAGGATACTCTGGATGGTCGTGTGGCGTTGGGCCCCGGTACTCGATCACAGAGTTTGCCATTTTCACCGTCAAACCACGAAGAGTTTCTGCTTCTCTACGGACTTTTTCAGATGCAATTGAAACGGCCGTATCTGCGATTTCAAGCTTCACTCGCGAACACCAAGGAGGCAGCTGAGCAAGGATGTTTGAAGGTTGAGAACGTTTAGCTTTGTGGTTGAGAGGTACATCTTTGGCTTGTTTACTTTTCTTGAGATGAATAGCAAGTTCTCTTAAGTTGTCGAAGATTTCGTACTTTGTGAGCAGAATATGAGCGTTACTAAGTTTGGCAGTAGCAACGACCGATAAACATGGCCATGTCGTAGCGATAACCTTGAAAAAGATACTTTCTGATAGCATTATATCATGCCTGTCACCTTCAGGAGATCTATACCAGGTTCCAAAGGATGAAACTTGTAGTGATGTATTGATGTTGTAATTTGGATTATCAAAATCCTTGGTATGACTGGATTCAAAATCGCAAAACACTTTGGATGCGCTTGAGATGACCATGCTTTCGCTATCACCCTTGGAGTCTAGAACGATTCTTGCTGCTGGTTCATCAATCGTAAATTTAATCAACGCCCTGGGATATAGCCTTTGGAAGGAGGCGTTCAGTCGGAAGGGCATTTTGTGCTCATTTTTCGTGGAGTTTGCTGAACTAGACCCTCCTGATAATGCCTTTAGAAGGATCGGTACATGCTCGGTGCCCAGGTTCAAAGTTGGATTCGAGACATTAATAGTGGCCCTGAGAATATTTTCATTATACTGTGAATCGATATCTTGAACGATTCGTAAGGTTTTTGAAAATATGTTTGTTTTCGAGACTACCGTTATAAGAGGTGCATAAAGGAATTCTTCTTGAGAAGTTCCGAAATCAACACCACATGTGATGGAACCAACCGTCATTACCGCTTGGTGAGCGCTATCTCCGGGAGAAAACTGTAACTTGAATCCAGGAGAGTCAGGATTCAGTCTGCGTAGATCCAAAGATAGATCACGGGCAGTTACGGCTAATCCAAGACGAGTTTGCTTTTCATAGTCAGTTTGGTTTGAAATGCCAAATACTCCAACATAAGTGGCCCTGAATTCTACTTCTTTGACGACTCGAATCAGCATTGTACCGATTTTAGTGAGGTTTCTCATATCTGAGTCACTGAGAATGCCTTGAGAAGCAACACGCTGCTTATCTGGAAGTGGAGGAGATGGTGAAGGAGAAAATGGCCGGTGCGGCACCTGTTCAGTCGGAGGGTGCATTTCTGTCGACGAGCAAACATCGGTATCGCCGTCGGACGGCACACCCATCATGCCCGATTTGGACGCTAAAGAGGAAGACGCTCTTCGTTCTCTGAGCATATCTCTGGCGCACTGTTGGCGGATATTTTTCACTTCAGCCAGAATAGTGGTTATCTTATCAATCAGCATAACTGTCTTGCCAAATTTGAATCCAAAAGACAGCTCCTTGAGGGATAGATCACTTCTACCGAGAATTCCATCTATATCGACCACCAAAGATTCCAGAAACTCTCGCGGTTCTTCTTCTGGGTGAAGTAAGCTGTTTACGTAGAAATCCTCTACTAAGATCTTACAATGAGCAGGCAATTCGTCAGCTTTCAGCGGAGTGCTATCTAGAGTACCGATGAAATTGCTTTTGGGTCTGGAGGTATTCCGTAGGTCTGCTCTAATTAGGAGATTTCCAATCAGCAACGACGTCAGGCCGGTGTAGGTGATAGTGGTGCTATTCACATAGAGCGAGCAGAACTTTGCGTAATTGAGTAAAAACCGCACGATATAGAAAGAGACAGTTTTAGGGGGGATGATGGACCATGAAGGGTCGTCGATTTCTGCGTCGCCGTTGCTAGGAGTGTCAGCAGCATCTTTCTCGCTGGCACTGCTTTCATTTCCTTTTCCTTCTCTTTCTCGTTCGCCTTCGTGCCCACCTTCAAACTCGTCGTCTTTACTGAATAAATCATACTCGGGATGGAGAACCACCTTTGGGTCGATTACAACCTCGAAATTAGAAATAAATAAACTCGTCCATCCGGGCCTAGCGACCGTCGGGGTGTGGAAAGATAGACCTATCTTTCCTATAAAGATTCGAATGCCTGGTTTGACTGAAAACGATACATTACGGAACGAGAAATACCCCAATCGCTTGATTGATACGCCAGTGACCACTCTAACAATGGCAAATACCGGGAACGATATCAAGTAAATGACTAAACAATAGCCCAAGATTGACAGAATGAATTTCTGAACTGCAATTGGAACGGCCTGGCCCTATTTGATTTGTTAGTTTTGGCTTGGCTCGTGGGGTCGACTCTCTTTTTTCCAATACGTACCATTGAAAACTCCCCATGACTAAATCTCGGTAGAGACGATGTCGCGGTGCTATTTAACATATTTCGCGTTGTATTTGCAACCTCCTGGTTCATGTTAGATGGATGGTCTACATTATATACTAGGCAATTGCTCAGTACTTACGAATATATCAATCAATTGACACGGGCAATAGCATGTAAACTTGACTGTTCAAGTATTAGACGGTTAGTAAAAGCCCGTGGGTCAACCCGTTTCTTAATCCGTCGCATCCGAGACTCTCTTCGACTCTCATGCCTTTTGCTTGCTTACCAGATTGCCAAGAAATCACTGTTGACAAGGCTAATAATGACAAAGTAACAAGAAGCAACCAACCTCCAATTCGTTATCTGAACTGTCTAAATAACGACACTTCGAACTGCACGCACTTGGCCAACGAAAAAATCGAACAAGGAGCGTGCGTGACAATCAATCCAAACTTTTTACGGGTTCAAACTAAATTGCCTTGTTTAGCTAGCTCGTTTGGAATAATATATTAGTAAATAAAACCCCCCTTCGTCAGAAAGTCAAGCTCGCTTTTAGTTTTCGTATCCAAGTCGCAATATCCGACTCGTCGGTTGTTATCTGGTGGGTCGCAAAACAAAAAAAAAACCTATGTTCCCAACTTGGTCCGGGGCAAATGTTTCCAACCTCCCAGATTCTCCGTCTATCTCGCAGAGCTCAATGAGCATCAAACCGCTCAGGCAGTAGAAGCAGCCAAAGCGAGACCATCTCTTCCCAATCCAAGACTAACTAGATCTCATCGGCTGTAGGCTTGGGAGTTGTAGAGTGAGCTTATCTCCCAACGTAAGGTGAGCTGCCTAGCCGTGCTCCTGGTTCCTACGCCGCGTGCGGTGTAAATTAAATTTTCAGACGTCCTTGCCCTGGAAAAAAGTGGACGTGAGTGAAAGAGTGAGGTGAATTTTACATTGCAAGAGAAAGAAGAGAACTAACACAATTACAACAGAAAAAAAAAATCAGCAATTGAAAGAGGCAAGATCTGAAGAGATTTCGCAGTGTAAGTGTGGTGCATGAGTGAGGGTGGATGGAGTGGAGTTTGTGATGCTAGTGGATATGAAGTGCTTGGACGTTGAGGTGCTCGTAGGCTGAGATGCTCTTAGGCTGAGATGCTTGTGCTGGTAGGGATGATATTATAGAGACGACGTTGATGGGAAAAAGTATCATGATTTGGTTTTTTTAGTTTCGGGTGACTTAGCGCATCTCCTCTTTTATATAATCGCACAATAGACTCACGAGCTCTGGTAGAATAGAGCCAATATCAAAAACTTGTCCCACTCTTTTCCATGATTCCGTAACTAACAATCTAACAGTCTATACCTGAATTTTTGTTTGAGTAGAGTATTTTTTTATTTAAAAACGAAAGTTAGACCTTGAAAAGGAATAAACATTCAAAATGGGTACGTGACGAAAATCAAATTTTGGGGGGAGGGGCCTTTCACACTTTTATACTAACTAATACATAATAGCACCAAAAAAAGTCAAGATGTCTCTTAATGAGTTCTTGAACGACGAACAATTCGGTTCAGTTTCAGGAGGTGGTTCTTGGGCAGACGATGATCTACCTACCACCTTTTCTAGCCCTATGGCATCGACCGGTGGTCTTGGAGGTGCTGGTGGACGTGGTGGTGACGGATGGACTCGTTCTGAACCTTCGGACTACCGCCGAAGTGACCGGGACCCTGTTCCAATTCCCGATTCGGCTCCTTTTACCGCCCGCTTGTTAAACTTGGATTATGAGGTTGACGAGGACAGCGTTAAGGAGTTGTTTGCCGATAATGACAAATACAAGGTGATCTCGATCCGATTACCTCGTGATAGTGCTACTGGACGGTTGAGAGGATACGGATTTGTTGAATTTGAAAATCGCGACTCTTTGGTAGAGGCCTTGAAGTTGGATGGAACTTCGTTCTTGAACCGTTCTTTAAGGGTGGTTGTCAGTGAAAGAAGAGAAGATGATAAATTCGGCGGTGATTGGAGAGCCAATCAGTCTGGACCATTAGGTGGAGGGCCCCCAGATGAATTCGACAGAAGAAGAGGGAGCGGACCTCCAAGAGACGACGATAACCGTGATTATGATAATTGGGAGAGAAGAGGTCCTTTCCCTAGTCGCGGTGGAGACAGAGGAGACAGAGGAGACAGAGGTGATAGACGAGGCCCTCCTCAGGAAGACGACTCTCGTGATTATGATAACTGGGAGAGACGAGGACCTGCTCCTGGAGCTAATTTGGAAGGCGTTCATCCCAGATATCGTAGACATCATGACGGCGAGCCCCGTCCTCCTCGTGAAGATGATTCTCGTGACTATGGCAACTGGGAAAGACGTGGCCCATTACCACCAGCCGAAGGTGAAGAACGTCATAGAAGTAGCCGTACCGACGAGGACGATGGGAAAGTACGTGATTTCGACAACTGGGAAAGAAGAGGGCCCTTACCTCGTCGTAGAGAGCCTAGAGAGCCTAGAGAGCCTAGAGAGCCTAGAGAGCCCAGAGATCCAAAAGAACCGGTCACTGAAGCTGATAATAGCAATGACTGGCGCATCAACCGAGGACCAAGCTCGACTACAAGCCAATCAGCCAACAAGGACCGTCATGCCCGAAAGAAGCTCGAACTCAAGCCCCGTACTGTAGGATCTCATGAACCTACTCCGTCTGCTGCCGAGAACAGATCCACTTTGTTTGGTACTGCCAGACCCGTTGATACCACCAAGAAGCTGCAAGAAGTCGGAGAAAAGTACGTGCAACAAGAGCACGAGCGATTCGAGGCAGAAAAGAAGCATCGTGACGAGATCAAGGCCCGTGACGAAGAAAAGAAACTAAAAGAAGAGGCTAGAGCAGAACAGGTTCGTAAGAGATTTGAGATTCTAAAGACTAAAGATGGAGAGGATGAGGATGAGGAGGACGAGGAGGAAGAAGATACTAAGGCAAGCGCGACTGATGCTGCTGAGGCCAACGTTGAGACCGAGACGGCTAACAAAGACCGAAAAACTGCTGTCGAGTCTCTGCTGACTGCCGAAGCGTCTCCTGAAGAGCTTGAATCTGGCGACTGGAACGTTGTTCCTAATAAGAGAGGAGCCCGTAAGTAAGCTTGCAAATAGGCTGTTAAGTTGGTCCGTCAGTACGCTCCCCCATACCCCCATCAAAATTTGTATTATGATACTTATCATCGTTTATGTGTTCCCTAGATTTTCGTGTGCTATTACTATGTTTTCCCATTTTCTTCCTGTGACTACGACGAAGGCTGGGCTCTGCCCAGTCCGCGTTGCTTCGCTTGGACGTGAAGTCCGGCCTGGGTCCTATCTCGCTTGTATGTGTCGAGGGCACTGACCAGACAACGGTGCGGCGTCCCCCCCCACCCCCCCCCCCCCCCCCCCCCCCCCCCCCCCCCCCCCCCGAACCCGGACCTAACCCTGCTTCCACTGTTTCGAAGTGGATTTCGACATTTCGCTCTATGTCAATGGGATTGACTAAAAAGCACACCCGTCTTGAACCTGAGACCTGTATCCATTTGTGCGCCTACACACCCGAAACTGCTGAGCTGTGTCACTTGTAAATATCTTTAAACATATCTGTTTACGTACGAATCGAACAAGAAACAAAAAGTCGATACTTTACTAGCCTTTTTGTCTGCTTACAGTACCTGAATGAGGTACCGAATATCCACGAGGTGTACTTTTTTTGTTGTTGTTGTTGTTGTTGTTGTTGGTCGACAAGCTTCTGTTTAAAATCACTTTGTATTGTGGACCTGTCTGTAGTGATTCAATCTTCATATAACCCACAAGGTCTCGCGGCGTATAGAGAGTAAGTTAATGGCACTAGGTGTATATCCAACTCACCAAGTAGCAAAATTCTAACTTACATAGCAACAATTGTCAATCACGTCACATCATCCAAAAACACTACAATGGGCAATAATAACTCCAAATCGTCTAAAAAAGATGGTTTACAGTCGTATCCATCGTTTTCAAGAACCGACACTCAGGGATCCACGCGGTCCGCCAGATCCATCCGATCAAGATTGTCGGTGAGTTCGGACCACGGGTCGTTTAAATCTGCATTGGATCAGTATGCCTCTGATTCCGGGACGTCCGAGCATGCGAACGGGTCTGGAATGGCCGCCATACCTGGCATTTCGACCGGAAATGGGTCGGGGTCTCTGGCTCCTCCAGATATGTCTGCGTCTTTACATCCATATTCTTCTTCTCCAAATGTGTCTCATAACCGAGCAAGTAGCTTTAATAATGAGTCGTCGTTGAGGACTCCTCTTGGTAGTAGTTATGGAAACAATAGCACCAGCGCCATTAGCGGTGGTGTTGGTGGAGGGCCCGCCAGTGGAGGCACTATAGGAGTGTCGGGCGACGGTTATCCATTCCCGAGTGTACTTCCAAAGTCCATGCAACAGCTGGCACCAAAAGAACCGATTCTAATGCGTCGAGATAAAGACGGCAACTTCACTGCTCCCAATACCCCCGGGACCGAGTCGTTCAATTCGTCCACTACTGGCGTGGACTCAACCTCAATATCTGCTTCGCAATCTCAAACATTCTTAAATAGCGACTCAACCGGAGACGGGACTAACAACGCTGGACCCAGCAACAATATTATTAGTAACCCTGGTAGTGCCAATGCTACTAACAACAATAGCACCACCAACAGCTCCACTAACGTCTCGACTAATTCTGTCGATTATACCCCCACGCCCCTGTCTACATCCACTCCTACTCATGAGTCGTTCAGTGGGAACTCGAGTTTCGTCAACTCGATTCCTAGTGCCCCTAGAAACATCCCTAAAATCTCCCACCCAGCCTCACCCACAACTGCCTTGAACATTGAAGAAATCATTCAACGGCTGCTTGATGCTGGATATAGCGGCAAAACCACGCGGTCGGTATGCCTCAAAAACTCGGAAATAGTGCTTATTTGCCAGGTAGCAAGAGAAATCTTCCTTTCACAACCCACTCTCTTGGAACTGTCCACGCCAGTAAAAATCGTGGGCGACGTCCACGGCCAATATGGAGATCTCATTCGTATGTTTGATATGTGCGGATTCCCTCCCGCTGCCAATTATTTATTCTTAGGAGACTACGTGGATCGTGGTAAGCAATCTCTTGAAACCATTCTTCTTCTCCTGTGTTACAAAATCAAATATCCGGAAAACTTTTTCCTTCTTCGTGGTAATCATGAATGCGCTAATGTCACTAGAGTGTATGGGTTCTTTGATGAATGCAAGCGAAGGTGTAATACTAAGACCTGGAAGATATTTATTGACACTTTTAACTCATTACCTATCGCAGCGGTTGTGGCGCAGAAGATCTTTTGTGTTCATGGAGGTCTGTCTCCCGCTCTCAACAATCTTAATGAGATCCGTAACATTGAACGACCAACTGATGTTCCAGATTATGGACTTCTAAACGATCTTCTTTGGTCTGATCCTGCTGACACTGGTAATGAGTGGGAAGACAACGAGCGTGGTGTTTCCTACTGTTTCAACAAAGTAGCCATCAACAAATTCCTAACCAAGTTCAGTTTTGATCTCGTATGTCGCGCCCATATGGTTGTTGAAGACGGGTACGAGTTCTTCAACGAGCGAAGCCTAGTCACTGTCTTCAGTGCCCCTAATTATTGTGGAGAATTCGACAATTGGGGTGCCGTCATGTCTGTCAGTGAAGGTTTGTTGTGTAGTTTTGAACTGCTCAAGCCATTAGATTCAGTTGCATTAAAACAAGTCATGAAAAAGGGTAAACATGAACGGAGAAATGGACTCCTAACGAGTCCGTCTCCATCAGGACCACAAAGTTATTAATGTCCATGTTACTCATCTTCACTCACTCCTCTACCTATCCTCTACCTCTACTCTTCCCGTCTCATATTTTATTATTATTATTTTATTATTGTTATTGCTAATGTTGGTTTAAGTACACGTTGAAATAAATATTACGATTTCTTACGACCTGGTTTGACCTGCCGTGGTCCGCTCTGACCTACCGACCGTCTTGGGCCCCGTCGCCCCCTGGCGGCTGGGGTCATACTTTTTTTTTTTCCTTGTCTCTTCCGCTTCACGATCCCTGCCGTCGAGGCAGGCACCGTCATTATCACGTGGCTTCTTCCTGACTGTAGAGAACTTTACACACTTCCGAGAGTGGCAGATCCCATACTCCGTCTGAATGTGTAGTGAGATAGAGCTCGGTTTCACTACGTGGTACTACCTTCGCGTGGAGGTCTGTAATCGTTTCCAGACTCGTCAATGGCCGGGTCAACACCTCGGTATTGTATGATGCTAGGCCAACATATATGTAAACCATCGTCATTACTAGAAACGACGGTAATGCCACTGCCCACCATCGAGATGGGTAGTAGTAAATATTCAATGCTTGCAGCCAAGATCGAGGAAGAACCGCCCATAGAACGTATACTAGAGCCACAAATGTGCTACCAACGTACAATGCAAATCCAAAATACTCAGTCTCGGGTGGAACTGCTCCTGACCCAACTGTCACGTCGGACTCTTTGGCTAATCTATCACCCGTCTTTACATCAGTCGATGAATCGTCCGCTGGAGAATCTTCTTTGCTCATGTTGAAGAATTGTAGACCACTGGTGATATTTGGTTCAGCATGCGAATCGATATCACCTTCTTTGCATCACGTGATGACTCCCATGCCCTTATCAAGATAAGATATGGCGACAAGTATTTAAATATATATATATATATAAAGATAGAAAATATGGCCAGTATTTATATTATGGAAATGCTAGATACTCTTTTTCGTGACTGGTTGCTTCTTGTCTTTCAACGTTGAAATTCTCTTTATATACCACTAACTTAAACCTTATATAAATCTATCTACCCAGTATATATATCGTTTACACTAATACACCGTAAATCGGAATAAGACACTCGATGCCTTTGGCCATTCTCATCTACCGTTTTCCATTTATGATACGGACTTGGGCCCCACGTTGGTACCATACAAAGTTCATCTTCTCGGCATGGCGTCGAGCAGCGATAGTAGTATGCCCAGTTCAAATCGGCCAACAACTCCACAAGAGATATTTTTTGTTGCTCGATTTTCTTGGCTATATCTATTGTCCAAGACTCGGGCATCTGCACACTGCTGTCGTGCTTTTCTCCATATGACGACGAGATTATCTCTTTGGATAGATCAAAAATACCCATTAACTGAGTACCTATTCTCTCGGCGACATTGGCAATAGACGACCATATGAGAATATCCACTTCAGTATAAAGAGGATGCACTGGGTGCGAGTATTCATAAATAAACGAGGCAATTGCGTCCTTGGCCCTGTATTCTTCACCAACCGCAAGGTCAAAATGTCTTCGTACTATGTTATAAACTGCAGAGGTGAGATTTAGTCCTAATGACGTTAGCGCTTCAGGAGAAGAACTATCATCATTCACATAGTCTGATAATGTACTGTTTAAAGATTCCAATAATGGAGCAAATCGGGATATAATTACGTCCGTGACTGTCTGCCAATTGGTTCCCACATGACCATTGATAGAAACTTCGCTAAGCGCATAAGCTAGATCGGCAATCATATCATCTTGGACCTGTGATGAGATATTATACAATCGACGAGCATAGGTGTCTGGAGCTATGTAACTTCTATTAAGAGCTGTTACCATGTATCTCCAATCTAATTCTATTCTAGGATCACCATAGTAGCGAGTTTCGCCAGACTTTAAGTGATCGTATCCGGCACTAGAATCTAGAAAACGGAGAAGTGATTCCGAATTGTTCACTGAAGACATTGATGGACCAGTATTTGTTAAGATGTAGTCTCCATCCAACGGCGCTAGCCCTATAAACTCAAGACCATCTTCATAAGTAACATTAGAAGACAATTCAAGTTTGTCGCTATGAAAATCACATATAATGATTTCGTACGAGATCTCCAACCGAATAATGCCATCTAAACCAAATGGCTTGCCCCATTCGCAGATTTTCTGGGCCATAAGGTATTCATCGGGAAATTTCATATGGGCCCAACGTTCTCGGTCCATTCGAGACAGAAGCATCTGAGTATCCATCTCACCAAACGAAGTCTTAGCAGCACTTGCACCGTCTAGCAGAACAAGCTTGTCCAAAGGCTTGGTGGAGATGAATGTAAGAAGGGCAGATTTTTCACCGAGTCTGCTTGCCGAGGTCAGGACGGTTTGGGAACCTTCATCAGTGTCTGATTCGTTTTTAAGATCTTCCTCTTTGTCATAATTTGGATGACTCCACCGCCCCCATCTCCTCAATCCGTTTCTGAAGGCATAAGAGAATTCTGGGTCCATTGCTACCCATTCTGGATTAGATGGGAACTGGCCGCTACCAGTACCATGATAGAATAGAGTGCCTTCAGGAATTACTGCTGGAATCATAGATACACCGACAGGATTCAAGTCGGAACCTTTCCTTCGCAATGCGTTATTCACGGTATTGAAGATTGCTGTTGAGTTGTGCCTATCCAATAGTCGAAGGCTATCAGAGTAATTCTGTCTGGTGACATGGACAGGAAATGGGGTAGTTGGTGAAACATCCAGGGTTGGCGACCAGCTGCCATACTGGAAAACAGTATAGAAGTATACACATGTCACAATACTGGAAGCAATGGAATATAGCACGATCTTGTTCATGATTGATGAACAGGCCCGAACCAATTTGCCAACTGGTAAGTGTCAGAGGGGT
This sequence comes from Sugiyamaella grinbergsii, assembly GCA_030579895.1. NCBI lineage: Eukaryota > Fungi > Ascomycota > Dipodascomycetes > Dipodascales > Trichomonascaceae > Sugiyamaella > Sugiyamaella grinbergsii. Next base: position 124,321 of record JAKTRT010000037.1, read on the forward strand.
GATGGCGAGAAAGCGGCCCACTCATATCTTTTATTGGTGCCGTATGCCAGATTGTCGATCGATCTTATCAATCAATAAGAGACATACTCGAAGCAGGCAGAAACCCGAACATCTATAGTTTACTCCGATGCTGGCAGGCCGGTCGGGCCGGTGTTACCTGTTGATTGGAATTGAATAATAATAAATATGGCGGTTTGTTATTGATTAATATTGCACTAGTAGAAAGGTCGCGAGATGTCACTTTAGGTTGAATCCCGCGGAGCCCTAGGAGACAATTGTCGAATGGCCCATTCGTTTAGTCCGAACGGAATCGGTTTTTGTCGTGTTTTTTCTGTCCAAGCTTAAGAATATAGGTATATATCTCGTCCACAAGCGCCGAAACCATATCACCCATCATTGCTTCTCATGTCGAACGGAGAACCGTCATTTAAATTAAGTCTGCCACTCCCACATATACTTTGGCTATGAATAGGGACTGGCCAACGGCCGCTGATGATGTAATGACTAGTTATTCATACATATATTGATAATACCAACTATGCTTCTTTCGTAAGATGAGATATCCTTAGCATCTAACTGGTCTTAGTATGAAGGACCAGATCGCAGATACAGTTGTTCGAGCCATTGACAGCAACACCAAGGCTGTCTGAGAATCTGCATAGGCTGGTCGGGGCCAAGATGGTGATGTGAAGGGACTGTTGGCCGGTTCAATGGAAATTGACGTCTTGGCCTCTCAAAATCATCTAGGTTGAGGGTGGGTAATCTGGATGTACTGAGAATCTGCTTAGATAGCACAGTAAGCGTCCTCTCGTCATTTATATCATATTGTGTATACGTAGACTAGTGTTATCAATTAATTGAATAGGACAATAAAAGATGTACAGGAGTGAATGGGCGTAGAGGGACGTGTAGGAAACACAAGAGTCGCGTAAGAGACACACAATAACAGGCACTCACCGCCAGGAGATTAACGGGAACTGATGGCATTCATAGCAGCAAGCGAGTCCATATAATCCCGCCAGTGAACTATCTTTCTATTTTCTAGAGTGACAATAGAACAGAACCGATTGTCATACGGCTTTTCAGAGCTCGGCCCGAAACCGTGGACCTCATACTCTAGCACAATTACATTTGAATCGACAGTCTTATGGACTTTGAGATTATCGGCCGATTTAATAACAAAGCTATAATTGCCAAACCATTCCATGTATGCAGCCTTTCCTTCAATTTTGCTTGCAAATCCCGGAAACCGATAGAGAAACTCGAATACTGCGTTTGTATCCACAGCATCCCAGAAATGGTCCCCATCCACTTCACCCTCGAGGCCCTTCATGACAATGTCGTAGAACGGCCCAGCGGCGTTTTTGAAAGCGGGGTGATCTCTGTTCATTGGTTTATGAGAATAAGGTTTGAGTTCACGGTAGAAGCGTAAGTGGGCGGTTGGTCGAATAGTTAGCAGGGTGCGAGTCAAGTTGAATCTTGGTGTCAAAATGAAATGGAGCATTCTGAAGAGACGAGATGTTTCAAGCCTGGCTTGGGATTTGGGGGTGTAGGGCGCCGCCAGATATGGGGAGACTCGTGCGTAGCCGCGGGTGGGGGTAGGTTAGTAAATTACATACTAGCAACTAGCAACTGATAGGATATCGAGAGCGGTCTCTATCTCGTAGCCAGTCAGGTCCTGCGAGATAGTTCACGTAGAACTTCGGATACCAAATGGTGTGTAGTGTACTCTCTCCGCTTGTGGAGACAACGGGTCTGGGTGGAGCCCGGCCGCCGGAGGCATGTACACGATACCAGGAGAAGCTTTCAGAGTAGATATTTGTGCAGTCGTGGGAGCCATCGGAGCTCGAGCACCGCGATCAAGGTACATGCGAATCGTACAGAGTTTAAGATTGAGTTTATGGTAGAACGGGCCAACAGACGTGAACTGACTTGGCGACTTGGTGCCACTTGGTGCTGATGGCCACCGAGAGCGATTAGCTACGGAAGGAAGAAAAAAAAATATCCAATTGGGAAAGGAAATGAAAACTTTTCATCAAGAAAATATCGGGTAGGATTGTTTGTGGAAATCGTCGATTGATCCAAGAAGGATTTTTTTCTAATCGACAAAAGAAGACAGGGGCCAGACCGGCATGCAACAGCAAATGCCGAATTGAAACAAATGTTACAACAGGCTGTCAAGGCTATCTGCGTCGAACCTTACAGGAGATGAGGAGGTTGACATCATTTACAATATCTGGCGATTGCAATGGGATATCAATGTATGGTTCGGGAAATAAAAATTTGTTTCTATTCTGCGCTGTGCCTAAATGGGACGACAGATGCACGGCGCAACGGGATACTCAATGAGCCGTGAGATGAAAGATTTTCGAGCCAGGGATATGGGAAATGGAGGAGTGGTAAATTTGATAGACAGTATAGAGTTAGAAAGGTGGATATGTATGGCTGATATGGGTAGATGGTGTAGATGGGTGGTGTAGATGGTGACGGAGTGTAACATTTTCTTCAAATGATCGTCCAAGATCGTCATTAGACCGATGAGCATCATGCAAGATCCACTCGAGGAGCAGTTAACTCAGCGGAGATCTAAAAATAGGAGACAAGCGAGTGGAGGATTGGTTTTTCAAAGAGATTTCACAAGTTCGATGGACATTGAGCAGGTCGAGGATGTTCATTTGGTCGGTTATGAGATTTAGGAGAATGCGAATTCAGGTCGGTGGTTTGTGGGTGCGGTTCGTAGGTGCGGTTCGTAGATACGGTCCAGGTATAGCGGGGCGGAGTAGTTCAGTTATGAGCAAGAATGTTGTCTGATCAGAAACAACGACAAGGGGTCATTACACATCGAGTCGTTATACAATTTTGTTCCAGTTTTGGTTACAACCAATATATTGTAGTGTCGTTAGGATCAGGACGGTACAGAGTCGTTAGAGTGCCATTCCAATTACAGTATGAGTCTATATCGCTACATACGTATATAACTATAGTACCATTACATGGTGATTTACCACTGACGTTTACTTGTACTCGGATGATTGCCGCTGTTACCGTACCATAGCTAAACTACTTGCACTTCAAACCCAATAAAGGGTTTGCCCCAAGTCTTTGTTTCTGTTGACATGGTCAGGTGGGCATGTTATACAACTTCATTCTAGGAGCTCCTCAAAAGAGGAGTAATTCAGCGACTTAATTATCTAGTATTATATTGGGTAAGCCAAAGGCAGGTAGGTGCATTGGTTATTGTTGGGGGTATTCACAAGACAGGTAGACCAAAAAAGAACGAACGGGCATATTAAACGCTGGCTGGGGTGGGTCTTGCAGAGCGAGCAGAGCAAGCAGAGCGGGCAGAGGTGGGAGGAGTCACTGCAGGAGTAGGCGCTGGAACGAGAATGGGCATTACATAGCGAGCTCGGGTGTGAGGCAAGGCGTGGTACTCTGCTGTGGACGAAACAAAACAAAAAAAAGTCCTGGCATGGCACAAGGCGCAAGGCACAGGCCGCGGGAACACGTCGGGCTGGCGCAGATGTGGGTACTGACTGGCATTGCACGGTGTGAGAGGTGGCCTGTGGGAGATCTAGCATGGGGGGGGGGGGGGGTCGAAAGGGGGGGACCGGAAAACAAAAAAAAAAAAAAAAGAACCCC